>JAUZST010000120.1:0-26162 GCA_034779995.1 Parotocinclus haroldoi | reverse complement strand
CTGGTTGGATGATTCGATTCTCCAGTTAAGTTATGTTTACTTTCAGGAGACACTCTACTTCAGAGTGACATACGATAGATTCAATTATTTAAGATAATTACAATCCAAGCAATTGTGGTTTAAGGGCATTGATCAAACAGTAGCAGGTTAGAAGTACCAGGACTTGAACCCTCAACTGTCAAGTCAATTGTCATATTATTTAACTAATATGCCACCACAATCCCTATTGGCTATTCTGAGAAAAATTCAAACCATACAGAATGAGTGATAAACTGCTTTGTGTTATTATTAGTAAAGCCTAATAAATGGCCTTGCAGCCTGTTATTGTTCTTTTTATGTTAGTATTTCAGCATTTTGAATAAAAATGTTCAGTGGTCCATCTCTATAAATATCAGTGGTTCAATAACTTGTTTCTGGGGTGTTGTGTGAACTTTGTGTAAGCCTCACATTTTAATCTCTTTTCACCTTTGCCTGACAAAAAGAAAAAATATAGATTTTTTTACCTTTTTCCTGCAACAAAGTGTGAATACCACACTTACCACAAAACATGGCCCTGGGGCAAAGTGACTCAAACTGATGCTGCAGCATACATTAGATCATTTAATTACTCAAAGCTAAACTGTATCATTTAATAGAAGTGTGTATTTATCTCACGATACAGTTGCCATTTACAGTAACAGTCATACCATCTCAGATCACCAGTTTCCATAACTCAAATCTTGGGGGAACAGTGATGCAAATGTTCACACTCACATGACTAATGTTTGCTGCTCCAGATGTTAAATGTGTTGAGAGAGTGTGTGTCTGAGAGAACAGCTTTGCTCAGAAAGGTCAGAGCTCTCACATGATACTGTACTTTGTGTGAGCGATCGCACACATGATGAGGTTTCTGGTGGAGCAGATGTTCAAGATTTACACAAAGTTTGCTTGCATGTGGGAGCATGAGTAGTGTGGTTAGTGGATTTGTTCATCCTCTTTGCGTATATACTGAATTGCCTGTTTGGAACATTGTGGTGCAGTGGTTAAGGTACTTGAATGTAAACCAGTGAAGCTAGGGTTCAAATCCCATCTCTGACAAACTGTTGGGTATTTCTGTGAAAACTTTTAAGAACAATGGTTTGTGTTGTATTGTTGTATCAGTTGCAAGTCACCTTGGTTAAGTGTCTGCTAAATATAATACTAGATAGGTGTACCTACTGAACTATATATTTCTGTTTGTCCAGTTCCATCATTTTTAAGTCATTACAATTACTTAATGATTGCAACTGATTGCAACGGGACTGTGGTAGCCTAGCGTTGTAAGACTGTATATGCTGTAAGTCGTTCTGTATAAGATACATATTAGGTACAATAGCAAAACAGAACTTAATATTTGGTACAGAAACCTTTAATTGCAATTACAAAGCTAAGATGTTTCCTGTAGTTCTTGACCAAGTTTACACACACTGCAGGAGGGATTTTGGCCCACTCCATATAGATCTTCTCCAGAGCATTCAGGTTTTGGGGATGTCACTGAGTTTCAGCTCCCTCCAAAGATTTTATATTGGGTTCAGGTCTAGAGACTGACTAGGCCACTTAAGGCCTTGAAATGTTTCTTACGGAGACACTTCTTAGTTGCCCAGGCTGCGTGTTTTGGGTCATTGTCATGCTGGAAGACCCAGCCACGACCTATCTTCAATACTCTTACACAGGGAAGGAGTAGAGTAACAAGTAGAGTTCACATGAAAAAGCTCTAGTTTGGTCTCATCTGACCACATAATCTTCTCCCAAGTCTCCTCTGGGTCATCCAAATGATCATGTGTAGTGTGTTACTAACAAACATCTTTGAGACTGTGGCCCCAGCTCTCTTCAGATCATTGACCAGGTCCTCCCGTGTAATTCGCAGCTGATTATTCAGGATCATTCTTACACTGCAAGGTGAGATCTTACATGGAGGTCCAGACTGAGGAAGATTGACATCATCTTGTATTTCTTCCATTTTCCATTAATTGCACCAACTGTTGTTGTTTTCTTACTAAGCTGCTTGCCTATTGTCCTGTAACCCCTCCAAGCCTTGTGCAGGTGTACAATTTTGTCCCTAGTGTCCGTAGACAGGTTTTTGCTCTTGGGAATGGTGGAGAGGTTGAAGTGTGATTGACTAAGTGTGTGGTAAGGTGTCTTTACACGGGTAACAAGTTCAAACAGGTACAATTAATACAGGTAATAAATGCAGAATGAAAACTAACAGGTCTGTGAGAGCCAGAATTTTTGCTGGTTTGGTAGGTGAGATCATACAATGTGATTTTCTGGATATTTCTTTTTGACTCTGTCTCTTACAGTTGAGGTATACCTGGCAGGAGAAACCGGTAAAATAGATCCCTGTGGAAACAAGTACACACAACCGCACACAACGCCTGGGGAAAATCAAAAATAAAACGGGCGGAGAAAATGAGGAAAGAGCAGTGGAGTAAAAGGGCGAATCCTAACATGAGATATATTAAGAAATGCGAAAAATATTTAAGAAAAAAGGTAGTAGGGTTACTGCATTTAAATAAAGAAAAAAAAGTTAAATTTGTTGTGTTATTTTTTTATTTGTTCAGTTTATCGTGTCAGGTTGTTTGATGTTAGACCTGTTTATTAAACTGGTGGTGCAAACATTAACCATTTGGGCCACAACAACGTTGTATAGACCAAATGTACATGGGATTTCTTTTACATTGCTCACAAAAATTGGGGGATATTTAGTTAGGGGATATTTCATTTTACAACATACCCTCAAATTCGTAAGAATATATTGTATAAGAATAAATATCTAATATATTAATTACATGTTTATACATATTAATTACTAGGATATCCCAGACCCTGGCATGTGCAGATGTAAAAGGTTGATTTATGGTTCTCTAAGGTGAACATACTGTTTATGTTATCAGGTTATAAATTCATGTTAGAATCAGTTCATTACAAAATAAAAAGCTTCGGTATGAAGTTTTTTTTAAATAAAGTATATACACAATATTACTATCCCAAACATTAGTGCAACAGCTTATGATTTCTGCAGCAAATTGTTTAAAGGTAATACCTGTTTATGTCATAACCATGGAAACAAAGACTGACAGGGGAGCCCATATCAGCCATGAGAGAAGAGTGACATTTTGATGTCTTTGTATGTGAATAATGTAATCATATATTCCTTCTGATCATAGAGTATGTTTATTCAATCTGTTTCTTTGCATATTTTGTAAGTCCCCCGTAGTTTGTTCTCTAATAGCCAAGACCCTTACAGGATCACCACAGATCAAGATTAGGTTGAGTGGTAGATCATTCTCAGCACTGCACTGACGCTGATGTGGCGTTGGTGAGTTAGTGTGTTGTGTGCTAGTATGATTGGACAACACACAGTAGGGCTTCTGCTGTGGAGCTGCTTTTAAACACTGTGTTTACTCACTGTCGCATATACAGTAGTTTGTGTTAGTCATCTTTAAATCCTTCATCAGTGCTCACTACACAATGCCTACAGGGTGCTGCTGGCTGGACATTTTTGGTTGGTGGACTCTTTGAAGTCCAGCAGTGGTGCTGAGGTGTTTAATAACTTCGGCAGCACCCCTGTGTCTGCTCCACTCATATCAGCACAACACACATTAACACACCACCACCACCACATAGTGTTATTGCAGCTCTAATACCACCCAAATGGTACCTGATCTGTGGTGGCCCCTACAAAGTATGCAGAGAAACAGATGGACTGCATCCTATAATTGTAAAACTACACTATGTACCTCTGTGTTGAATGGAATTGATACATTTAACAAAGAATGTAGCAATAATAAAATAAATAATAAAAAAATAGTAATGTGTAGGTCAGGCAGCAGTCTAGCTTCTTAGCCACGGTGTGATTCACTGTGTGTTGTGTCACATTCCTCCCCTGGCATTTCTATGAATTGTACTACAGTAGCCTTTGTGTCCATTCCTACATGACTGGATAGGCTTCACTTCCCTCACAGATAAACCTTGGGTGTCCAACACCTTGTCACCAGTTCATGTTTTGTCGCATCTCAGACCAAGTATTCTACACAGCTTACCAAGAGCACACCACAAACCATGTCATTTCTGTGATGCCGAGATGCTGATTACACTCTAATATACCCCAAACACAAACACCCCAGAAACAAGTTTTTAAACCTTTTATATACACAGAGAGCACTGTGAATTGTAAGGCAGTTATAATGAGGTCATCAAAGTTATGCTTTATTCAATCTGTAAGTGGTCATAATTTTTAGGCATATGTGTGTACATGCGGTACTGTAACTTGTATATCTAATGTACTACACTAATTCGATATATAACTAACAACCAAATGTATTGTAAAGTAAGGGGACAATAATCATCAGTCAGGGGATATTATATTACAAACCCAACATGAAGTTGTGATGTTGTGTAATGAATAAATAAAAACAGAATACAATGATTTGTAAATCTTTTTCAACCTGTATAGACCACAGACCACATGATACTTTTCCACTTTGTATCAGTCCCTCTCAGAATAGCTCAGGCCCAGAGATGCTGGTGGCATTTCTATGTGTTGTTTATATTTGTCTTTCACTTTGCATGGTCGAGTTTTAACTTGCACTTGTATTTGTAGTGTCAAACTGTGTTCACTGACAATGATTTTTTGAAGTGTTCCTGAGCCGTACATAATATCCATTACAGAATTATGTTGGTTTTTAATGCAGTGCTACTTGAGGGATCGAAAGTCA
Source organism: Parotocinclus haroldoi (assembly GCA_034779995.1). Taxonomy (NCBI): domain Eukaryota; kingdom Metazoa; phylum Chordata; class Actinopteri; order Siluriformes; family Loricariidae; genus Parotocinclus; species Parotocinclus haroldoi. The sequence continues at coordinate 21,426 of JAUZST010000120.1, read as the reverse complement.
CAGGCATTCAGTGTTGGTTTTTGGACTTGTCGCTTACTGGAAAAGATTTCTCTAGATTCTCAGAATCTCTTGATGATATTATGGACTGTAGATGAAATCCCTAAATTCCTTACAATTGCACATTGAGAAATGTTGTTCTTAAACTGTTGGACTTTTTGCTTATGCAGTTGTTTACAAAGTGGTGAACTTCGCCTCATCCTTGTTTGTGAAAATTCTCTTGACGGACTGCACTTGAACAAGGAAGAGGTGGGCATGTTCACCTCCCGCTGGTTTTGCTCTTGTCAACACAACTTTTCGGATTTCCTGTCCTTTGATAAAAGCATACATTATCAAGGGGATCCCAAAAATCCTCCCATATCTCAATAAATTACATTTATTGTCATTTGTGATAAATGAACTTATATTTAGAAAATAAATAAATAGAAAATAATAACTCACACTAAAACACACACAGATAAATACAATAAAATATTATTATTAGTAGTATTAATAATAATAATAATAATAATAATTCACATGCTCTCTTCTGCCATAGTTACAAATAGGGCAGCAAAGGCTTTACCTTCTCCTTCCACTAGAGGGTCCTGTAGAAAGCTTTAACATACTTCCTCTAATCCTCAGACTTCCTCTACTTCCATACTTCCTTTATCCTCAGAACTAATTTAATACTATGGAACTAAACCGAATTGGTAAAGTTAAGCTTGCATGTACAGATTATCCCTTAAAAATACGACATCGCAATGGATAAAATATAGATTTATTGAAAGGATGGTTGTGAGTTCAGACCCCCAGCTGCCACAATTGATAAATAATTTGCTATCACTCTTTATACACTCTTTTATATCTTTTTACTTCACTCTTTCATATAGTCTAGTAGTCTATATATTCTTCTTACTAGTACATACACAATATGGCCTGTAGTCGTAAATAGCTATAACATTTACTTTTTGGAACTCTTTTGTACACTAATATTAAAATACAATATACATGAGTAAGCTTCAACATTAAAACCACTGACTATATACACTGAAATTGTGGTGCCCGGGCTACTGTTCTGCTGGGTATTTCCATTCATCTAAATGTTACTTTGTTATTTGTTTGTTTGTTTGATTGTTTATTTAACATAACATCAGCATAAATGGCTTTTTGCAACAGGGCCAAAATCGATAATATTTAGATACATTCACACTGAGTCAATTTAGAGCAACCAATTAACCAATGGACTGTTGTAGGAAACCAGACTAAATTCTACAGCCACTGAGGGCACATACAAACTCCACACAGTTTGAGGATTTGAGGTTTGAGGAACAAAACGAAGAGTCCAAGGTGTTGAATTGCCCTCAATATTCCCCAGCTCTCAATACAAAGCATCTGTGGGACGTGCTGGTTAAACAAGTTAGATTCCTGGTGGCCCCGCCTTTCTCTCGGGAAACCTTCAGAGGTCTTGTTTGTTGTCTGGTCAGAAATTTGGAAAATGGAGTCAAGAAGAAAATGAAACACTTTCATTTTTTAAATAAATGGCAACAGTATGCAAATGTGTATCTAAATTAATTATTCCTTTTATTTCTGCCATATTTAATGCTATCAAGTATGAAGCATAAGGCATGGAATCTTAATAGACAGAATGTTACTTTAATAGGTTGTATTGGACAATGTTGAGACTCTTAATAAGATTTTTAGTTCTCCAATACGTACTAATTAACTATAAATATTATTTTTTTAGTTCTTCAACATATTTATTTTTATTTTTGCCGGATCAGGTTAAGAAATGTTGATATTTAAAACATTTGTCAACAAATACACATCCATCTCAAATAAATGAGTACAGCATTTGCCAGAACTTACTCTTACTTTATTGAGTCATCCAGTCAAACAGAGTCTGGGGCTGAGCATCCATGTTGGAATGAGTATTGTGCCACATGACTACATGTCATGCAGGTAAAAAACAGAACACACCTACAACAATCCAGAGACATGCGTCAGTGTAGTTTTAATTGAGCCCAAAAATGTCTCAGCCATCCAAAGGATTTCAACACGTGAATATGTATTTATATACATGTACAAACTACTAACCGAAAACAGCTGTCATGCTTGCTGGATGCTAATCAGCATCACCGCTGTGTTAAAATTATTAATAGCCATCTATTTCTAAACATAAAATCTTGCCTCCTTCCTTAGCTTAAGGAAATTAAAGACACACAGAATGCTAAAGAAGAAAGACATGGTAAAAGTAAAATGAAACTTCTTTGAAAAGCAATGGTCATTTGCAAGTAAAAAACTTTAAACAGCACATGAAAAGTGGAGACACTTTTATATTAAATGTAAGTACATGTGCTTAAGATCTGTGTGTACAAAAGTGTACAATCCGGATAAAAGATGCATGAAATGAAAAGCGGTCTGAGGTTTATGGCATATGTATAATAACAAAAATATCCATAAATAACACTATTATTGTTGAATGGCTTGGTTGGTTTGAGGTTGGTGGACATTAGTAGCTAATGCATTTTATGAAGAAATAAAATATTTACTAGAGACACTTTTTAAAGAGACATACTTTCAATTTGTATCCGTCAGTAAATGTGCTTATTTACAGAAAATGGCCTCTGTGTCTGCTTTTCGTGGTGCTTCTAAATCCCACATAATATCATTACTGTATGTCAGTGGCAGCTCAATCCACTGAGACGTTAGACAGAACGGTTTATTTAGAAATCTGGCAACCCCGTCCCTGTGTAGCTGCCGGTCGGATCTGTTTCACTGGGATTGATCAGCTCCGTCCACACACACTGCGATCTCTCCATTTCTGGTATTTTAATTTGTGGATCCAGACTAAAGAAGACATTTCACTGTTTTCTCACCTGCATTGCTAAGGTACACGAGAAACAAATAAACGAGATTTTATGTTTTCCGTTCTCTGTATTAACTGTGCCATCTGCAGCGTTTATTGCGGCTGGAAGGGTATTTATGCGTCCGTGCATTTTAAGGTTGCCAGGTTGTTTGACTGGTCACATACATTACATTTTTGTTTTATTCCATGAAATATTTGTAAATTACAGTAACATAATTTGTCACACGTTGTTTTTCACACAGTGTGTCACTGGTCGTGTAACTCAGATTAGAACATACTATTCTACCTGGAAAGCAAAGTAGATTGTGACGCAATCTGGCAACCTAATAAGATAGGCTATTGAATCACCTGTTGCAATATGAGCACTGCAGGGAGGGATTTACAGAGTTAATATTTTAGAGGTGTCTATTTTAGTGTATTTAGGGTACGTAATAGAAAAGCATTGCATATTGATTAATGTAGACAGCACACTTGGGTTAATAACATCATTAAACATTATTTATTGGCTAGTGGTGGTGGTAGTAGCTGTAGTAGTAGTAGTAGTAGTAATAATAATAATAATAATAATCATAATAATAATAATTAATAATAACAATAATCATCATTATTGTTATTATTATTATTATTATTTTATTATTTTATTATTTTATTAATATTATTATTATTATTATTATTATTATTATTATTATTATTATTATTATTATTATTATTATTTATAGTAGTATTATTAATAGTATTATTATTATTATTATTCTATAGGAATAGAAGCCAAAAAACATATGTCAAGCAGCAGCTCTAAGGAAACTTAGAAATAAATAAACCAGCCTTTGATGAGAGGGAGCGAGCTGCTGGTGTTACTACAACTCAGCAGCTTGCTTTTTCTGCTCAACAAATTCTCGAACGAGTGCTGTAGATAGACTGAGGACCTGTGAAAAGGCACGAGACTTAGCATAACTACTTTTGTGTGGATTCTAGCTTATTGACTAGTACTGTTTACATACATGTTTACACAGTACCGTGACAAAGTCTTTTGCCTTGTGTAGTTTTCAATATATATTCTGCTTATTCTTATTCATTTATGTAGTTGTTAGCAGCATTCACCATGCCAAGGTGACTTGTCTGGTAATGACGCTTAATCAGGAATGGTTAATGGAATTTATATAGTGTCTGATAAAGCTTTAATGGGCTGAGGTCTAGTAATTCTGATTACCAATTATTGTAATTTATGTAAATGTATGTAGACATGTATTATTATAAACAGATATTGTAAACATTTCAAAAAAAGCCCCCAAAGTTTAAAGGAAGACAGAGCATGCAAAGATATAACTAAATTATACACAAACAACCTACAATTGTTGCCAAGTTACCAAAACCAGAAAGAGTTACACATGCTGTCTACATAGAAACAGGGAAACAATTGATAAACAAGTGTGACAGATAATGTGACTATATAGATGCAAGTGAATATATAAATGCAAATTTAGAGTACTATACAATGGTTCTATATTTTTTCACTTATTCTTAAGTTTTATTGGTCACTGAACTTGTTTTCATAATTACATACTGTAGCCTCTATTACATCTGATTTTCTCCATACTTTACTATGTTCTCTAATGGTCATGACGTTTAAAGATTATGTACTATTTGGGTGGTGGATCATTCTCAGCATTGCAGTGACACTGATTTGTTGGTAATGTGTTAATGTGTGTTAAAGTGGTAAAAAATGGGTCAAAGACAAAAATATTGCTATATAAAGTCAGAGACAGAAGCTCCTTTCAATTTGGACACTGCCAGTGCTGAGAATGATAGACCACCAAAATGGTACCTGATCTTTAAAGGTTCTGACCACTAGAGAAAGTAAAGTAAAGGTAGGAAAGGTGGCTAATAAAGTATGGGGAGAAACAAATGTAAGAGAGACTACAGTATGTAATTGTATAAACATAAAACACAAACTCTTTAGTGACCACTAAAACATAAAAAGAATATATAAGTAGAATATAAACTGCTAAATATAGAATGTCTAAGACTTTACCACAGTACTGTATATTTACTTTATATTTAAATTTACTGACTAGAGCTCATCTCTTGCACTTGATGTAACTATGTCAACTCTCCTCAATTTCACCCATCATTGGAAAGGGTTTTCATAGTACTACCACTTGCCACATTTTACGGCAGGGAGGGGGTTGATTACTCTCAACACAGGTGTGTGATACTGGACTATGGGCCAGAAGGTCCAGGGTTCAAATCCCACCCCTGCCACTGTTGGGTCTCATTCATCCCAGTCATTTTGTAGTACTATATTAACTGTAAGCCACTCTGAATAAAAGCGTCTGCTAAATGGCATAAATGTAAATATAAAATTGAAGTGGCTCTTAAAACAAACAGTACATGGTCAGTGGTAGGCGATCTCTTTAAACTACTAGTTGGGATTGAGGGAAGTTTGCTGTAGCAGCAGCAGAAGGAGAAGGTTTCTATTGATGGACAGGGTTGAGGGAGTTGGATTATTGTGAATAGCATCACATGGTAGCATCAGAAGTAATTACATATATGCAAAGTATTTGCACTAGGACCAAAATAATTGATCAGTGTGATCACCCTGATTACAAAGTCCTCACGAGCTCCCATTATATTGCAGAACTGATTTCAATGTACTATTACTTGTTTATAGATCAATAATAGTTTAAGAACACTGTATCTGTGTGATAGACAATATAGCTTGCAGTACTCTCAGGTCATTACTACAGTTAATCAATTCCAAGGTAAACAATAAACATGGTGATGCACAATAGGTCTATTGTTCATTCGAGGTGAAACAAACTGTTGGAAGACCCTGAGTTAACATTGTTTTAAATCAGGAATTAAAACATCTTAGACCACAAAATTTTAGGCAACCACTAGATTAGATATACCATTGTTTTAGCAATAACATGATATCATTGTTTGGTATTATGACCAGCTATAATTATTTCACAGGAAATGTGTATGTAGTATTAAACAACTGAAAAAAGTGTATAAAACGGCAAATACTAGACTGACCTTCACTTACAATTACCAAGTTGACCTTTTTATAGTCCAAATAAGGTTGATCAGGAACCTTTTGGAAGAGTAGCAGTCAAAAAACACCTTCTAAGAGGGGGGACAGGGTGAAAAGACTCAGATGTGCTAAAGCTCACAAAGATTGGAATAAAGATGAGTGTAAAACAGTATTATGGAGTGACTAATCCAAGTTTGAAACTTTTGGGTCCAGCAATATGCAAGTATGCATATGTAAGTGATTTTTTTTTTTCACGTTCTCAGCACAATGGCTTACTTCTTTCGAAAGTATTGGTTTTAAAGTTCATTGTGGTTTGAATCTTGTGTTGACGGAGAATGTAGACACTAAGTAGTAAGATGTAGTACATTAAAATAATAAGATTAAAGATTATATTTATTGTTAAACTCGCACAGTAATTTGCTACAATTATTTCCGCCATCTGTTTTTAAAGAAGTTGATTTTGCTGACTTATAACTTCTGGCTAAATTGGCGTAACAACAAGGTATAGGAAAATAAATGAGATTTAACAAATGAAAGTGACACATAGCACATGCAGGAAGGGGAAACGAAGGAGCGTTAAGACGCATGAGCATAACAGTAATTGTTGTGAACTCCCTATAGTTAAAGTTATTGTCATTTTATTATGTTTGTTTTCTTGCTTGTGTAACTATCATGTATAGTGGAGGAAATAATTATTTGATTCCTTGCTGATTTTGTAAGTTCACTTACTTACAAAGATATGAAAAGTCTATAATTTTAAGGTTAGGTTTATTTTAACAGTGAGAAAGAATATATACAAGAAAATCCAGAAAATTACATTGTATACAATATATAAATGTATTTACATTTTGCAGACGGAAGTATTTGATCCCCTACCCAACATTAAGAGTTCTGGCTCCTACGGACCAGTTAGATGCTCCTAATCAACTCGTTACCTGCTTTAAAGACAGCTGTCTTAAATGGTCACCTATATAAAAGACACCTGTCCACAGACTAACATGGGAAATACCAAAGAGCTTTCTAATTATGTCAGGGACAAGATCTGCATAAGGCTGAAAAGGGCTAAAAAACCATAAGTAAGACGCTGGGTGAGAAGGAGACAACTGTTTCCACTGTAAACAAATGGAAGAAATACAAAACGACTGTAAATCGACCTCGATCTGGGGCTCCATGCAAAATCTCACCTTGTGGGGTATCCTTGATCATGAGGAAGGTGAGAAATCAACCTAAACAACATGGGGGAGACTTATTAATGATCTTAAGGCAGCTGGGACTACAGTCACCAAAAAAAACATTGGTAACACATTACGCCATAATGGATTAAAATCCTGCAGTGTCCACAAGGTTTTCTTGTTCAAGAATGCACATGTGCAGACCCATCTGAAGTTTGCCAATGAACACCTGGATGATTCTGAGAATGATTGGAAGAAGGTGCCGTGGTCAGATGAAACAAAAATTAAGCTTTTAAGCATTAACTCAACTCGCCATGTTTGGAGGAAGAGAAATGCTGACTATGATCCAAAGAACACCATCCCCACTGTCAAACATGGAAGTGGAAACATTATGATTTAGGGGAGTTTCTGTGGACTACTTCATCGCATCAATGGGAGAGTCAAATCCTGAGTGACAACCTCCTTCCCTCCACCAGGACATTAGAAATGGGTCCTGAAATGGAAATGGACAATGACCCAAAACATGTTGCCAAGGCAACAAATGAGTGGCTCAAAAAGAAACACATTAAGTTCATGGAGCGTCTAATCTGAAAACTTATGGAGGGAGCTAAAGGTCTGAGATGCCAAGTGACAGCCTCAAAATCGTAATGATTTAGAGATGATCTGCAAAGAGGAGTGGACCGAAAAAATTCCTCCTGACGTGTGCAAACATCATCATCAACTACAGAAAAAAAAAACAAAAAAAAACATTTCACTGCTGTGCTTGCCAACAAGGGTTTTGCCACCAAATATTAAATCTTGTTAGCTAGAGGTATCAATTACTTATTTCTTTCTGCTAAAGGCAAATAAAGGTATATATTTTATAAAATGTAATTTTCTGGATTTTCTTTTAGATATGCTATCTCTCACTGTTAAAATAAACGCACCCTTAAAATGATCGACTTTTCATATCTCTGTAAGTGGGCAAAGTTACAAAATCAGCAAGGGATTAAATAATTATTTCCTCCACTATATACATAATCAAAATAATCATAGTCAACTTTGCTATACACTGCCTGAACAAAAACATAACATAACATAATACACCTTTGATTGGATAATTAAACCAGACTGATTAATTGCTGCAGTGATTAATATATATCACATTGTGACAATTATTTTAACCCTAGGTGATGCAGTGAGAAGCTTCTCATTCCTTACATTGACACGTGTGTTTTAGATTACTTGTTATAGTCTAGCACAAAAATAATTTAGCCTCACATGCTTGCTAACCATTCATAGGGTCGCAACTGTTCATATACAAATAAGCAATTAGTAATTAATAAGTAATTAAACACTTAAGTGGACATTTCTTTTTCATAGATGAGAAATGAAAATGAAATGAACACCACCGAATTGTACAGTATTATTTCCAATGACTAAGCATATAGCTATGAGCTGTTATTACCTTGTGTGCAGTGTTGCTCACTTTATTATAAATTTGTGTGCATGTCATTTACTCAATGAGAAAAACTGTAAGAAACTGGCTCTGACTAAAAGCAATGACTGCTCAATCTTTTGGAAATACGCCGGGCTATTATGGGCAATGTAGCTGTCCTACATATTATTAACACCTGGGAGGATGATGATGTAACATGAGAAATGAATGTGGTATTATACCTTAGAATGTTTAGGATTGGAGATCTCTTAAATGCTGGCTGAAGTGATAAAGATGACGGCAGATTTGCCCTATTCCAGAAAATTGGCAGTTTAGTGTAAGAAGGGAAGTAGTGCACATGAAACAATTAATCTCAGTGGTATCTGATGGAATTAAAGATAATGCTCAGTTCAAGACTGCTAAATCTTTCATTAAAGTTAACTAACAAAATGGCTTCCATTGTTGTAGAAAGGCAGTAAGCATAAAGATTCTGAACTGGTCTGTTGATGAGGTGAGAACCTACACTGCTCACAAAAATAAGGGGATATTTAATTATGGGAGATTTTCTTTTGAAGTATCCAATAATATATGTGAGCAGTATATTAAAATGCCATACTGAGAGCCACTGAGGTTTGCTGCTGCCTCTGTTTTCTACAGAGATTATATGCGAGTCAGCTTCATATAATGGACCTACTATCAGCGTGGCTGAAATATTTATGAACTTTAACTAGAACAGACGACCACAAACTTTGGACTATATAGTGTGTATATATGCACTCAGCAAGCACTTTATTAGGTACATCTACCTATTTCTTTGCTCACTGTTCATTTTTTATCAGTTTCACTTACCATATAGACAATTACAGACTGTAGCCAATGCATTTCTCTAAATACTATATGGTAGCTTTAAAAAGGTTAGAAAACAGACTGGTAGTCCAGTATAGAGAGTGAACTGATTATTTAGAAACGAATAACTTGTATTTATTTAATGTAAATGATTTAATTCATGTAACTGCACACTGATTACATACTGTTTTTTTATCTATAGTAATACAAGCGGATTGCTGGCACCATCAGAACCAGTAATCCATGGTTTACAGACGTATGTTTTCTTTATCAAGAATGAATCGTTATTAAAAGCATTAACGTTGAGTTCAGTTATGAATCCTGCTTCTAAAAAAGAGGATTTTCTGGTTTTCTTATTTATGGCATATTCCCCACGGAACCGGTGGATCCAGTTAAGCGTTTTCTCTTTCTATCTCTCTGTCGTATTCAGTCTCTTTATACAATGAAAGTTGGATAAGTTAAAAACGCATATGTAGAGAATACCAGATGGTTTTGTGGTTCAAATAAGATATTTTACATGGAAAAACAGATGCGACAGGTGCGGAGAAAGTGAAACGTGGAAAAGTTTGACAGGCGCAAGAAGGAAGTGCGCACGCTGGGTGGCCAGTTCGGTATAAATCACAATTGGTATTTGACCTTCAATTTCTCAAATTATTGTGCTTCATTAGTTAATGTTCTGGGCGTATGATTTAAATATTTAAGACAGTGTTTATATTTTATTTTCTATTATTTATTGTTTATTTTAAAGTAATAGTATTGCACTGAATTAGGATGCGGCTCTACGCTTAACTTCTGTCAATCTGGCAACTCACTGTAGGTGCCTTTGGTAACTTTTTGTAAGTTTTTTTTTTCCACTTGTGGCCAGTGCTGATCTCCTGATGAATGCGTCCCGATCGCGGACTTATCGGAAGACATCCGAGTCTTATATGAGCTGTCCTCGGAAATAATCTCACAACTATCTTCTGTGCTTTTGCTCTGCTGCTGGGATCTTTTAACCATAAACACGTTGACAAGGGGAGACATCAGGAGGTAAATGTTTATAATGGATCATAATGACACCGATGCTTTTGAAATGGGTTTAAACGATAGAGTTAATGTCTTTTTGGTCATATTTTTTCCTTCTTACACTTGTTACACATTGCACTTTAATTATGAATAGTGTACCTGTTTGAATGTAATTTAGGAAGATAGTAGGGGTACAGGTGCATTGTGCAATGCAGTGTCTATTCCATGCTTTAGACCTCATGTAAATGTAAACATGTAAAGACAGTCGAACTCACATTAAGGAACAGCCATGTTATTAATACAAAGTGTTCTTGTTTATGATTTAGATTTTGATTTGAAGTGGGATTTAGACTTGGCGCCTCTCTGTATTACAGGTGGAACGCAGTCAAAAGTCATGCTGGTAAAACAACCACATAGCCTTTATTTAGAGTGTAATTGGAGTGCAATTAGTTAGATCCACATGCTAGGTGTTGATTCAGTTCTTTATTACAATATTAGTGTGTGATTTGTTAATTTAATCCACTACTGAATAGTTTACAGGATCAATTGGCTAAAGTGATTTGTTAAGTCAATGTTTAAAGAAGATGTTCAGCCCTTAAGATGTTGGTTGAGGTCATCAAACTAAGGAACAGACAGCACTCATCACGACTTATCAACACTTTATTCGACAGTATAAGTATAAACTCGGGAGTTCATGTAATACTGTAAGATATGTATGTTATTTAAAGACTGCGAGAGTCCATTCAATCTTATAAGATTTAGTTCAGAACTGAAGGTGTTAATCAAGCAGTGCAAACCTGAAAAATTACTTCAGTTGAAATATTTATGCTTTCAGGCATTAATTAGACACTATAGATGTTAGCTAACACTACATACATTCAGTACATTTCACCACATAAGACTAGAGACAGATTCTAAGGCTAAGTTAAACACTGTAGGTGTTAGTTCAGCAATGCAAAAGTTAAATAACCATTAACAGCATTAATTTCACAGTAAATCGAAACTTAATGTACGAACACGTTACATTAAACCCATAAACGGCATCTTACACAGTAAGACCAAATGCTGTAGGTATCAATCAAACTTACAGACTGTAATTGATTCTCATGTATTAAGGGTTTATTTTGCACTACAACCTACATATGTTGCATTTAACAGGGCACTGGAAAAGCTTATTATGCTTTAGGTGTTAACTCAGCAATGCAAGTTTGAATCAAATACAATGAAAGGTTGTTAATGCTGTATAAATCCATTCATCATTTTAAGAGTGTCACTTTGTGAGTTTTAAGTTTTAAGAGGTAATTCAACAATGTTAGTTAAAGGCGAATGTACTAGTCAGGAATGCATTTTAGAAGTTTGCTGTAAAAGCAAACAAGGGTTCGGGTTTAAGAATAAATTCATTTAGCTAAAATCATTAATTATTAACACTTAATTATAAGATGTCGGTGTTAATTCAGCCATGCACATGTCATATAAACATGTTAGCCGAAAACACTGTAGCAATTCACTACATGAGCAGTATTAGGCTATTTCACGATGGGTTCAGTTAGTTTATATTTTTGGTGTTAAACAGCAATGTTAAAACAATTCATTTAACAAAGTAGCAGTTAATACAAGTCATATATATTAATCCAACTCTTCCATAGTTTCAATGACTGCAGTGTTTCTAGGTATCGTGGATCAGTTTGTATTGTAGCTGTTCAGCCCATGTAAACTTCATTTGGTAACATCTGCATAATATGCACAAGCTGGTTTATTAACAGTGTCTATTCAGACCTGAAACTGTCTTGTGACCAAAGTAATCCATTTGCTTTAATGTTTTATGTAGTTCCTACGGACGGCAGTAATATACAAGCCGGGTCAGTTCAACTTGACTTGCGAAGACTTTGGCAAGACTAAAATAAATTTCTGCGAGTGCATTTCTCATGTCTAAAATTCATTCTAGGGATGGGCAGGTACAATCTAAAATGCAAATTGCAAAGTGGCTGATTTTGACTGTAGAACAAATCTGCCAGAAAGTAGAATAGATTTAACATATTTTTTAAACACTAGAGGTCTAAAATTATCGAGCTATTTCTCATGTCCCGCCTCCATGCTAATGTTTGATTCCACTTCCTTCTGCCCAAGCACATTATATTTCATTGTATGTCTGCTGTTTTTAAATATTCTGTTGTTATTGCAGTTACTAATATGTTTTAAATAATTTACTAGACTGGTCAGTACAGTTATATTGTCAGTGGATGTGATTAATGATTGTATTATTATAATAATACAATATTGTAATGTTATATTGTATAATTTGTTAACGCAAGAAAAGGCTAAACAAAACACGCGTTATTACATATTTGTTTTACGCATAATATGAATTTCCTTGTAATCAAGCACTTTATGAATGTAATTATTAATATTAGATATGACTGTAGATATGACAGTTTAGAAACATATAAGAACATGGGATAGTCTTTGATTGATTAAGGCAGGACATGTTTTTTTCCCTAATTATTACACAATAATATTTAGATAAAATAATTTTCAGAGAGAGAGCGAGAGAAAGCAATTGATTACTCTTTAAATGTTTTTAACTGTTATTATTAGAAGTTTTTGTATAGGATATCTCCAGAGTTCCAGGCTTGTCATAAGCACAAGAAACCTATTATTTTGAATGCACTTTGCATCTGTGGGACATTTACTAAGGATCGTGCAACAATCCTTACCAAATAACCCACAACGCACCCATTAATAATTCACAATAGTAACTTTTTTTTTTACTTAAGACATTTGTTCAGTGCTGCAAGGGTCAATTATTCACTGGATGTTAATGTTGCATTGCAAGAATAAAAGTCCATGCTGTAGATGTTTATACGGTAACAGGTGGTTTAAGTTACAAATCGTTTTATTTAACATAGAAATGAATACCTATTGTCAAAATTATTTTTAACCCTAATTTGGTATGAACACATAAATCAGTTAGAGCTAACTGGTCACTGTACAACTTTGTATTTTGTCTTACCATATAGGACTCGATTGTCTTTGTTAGAACACTTTTTAACTGTAAAACCTAATTCCGGGATGAATGACGTTATTTAAAACAGGACATAAACTGTTAATTTAGCATTGCAAGGATTAACCCTGTATATACCGTGCTACACATCTTAATAATTTAATGGCTAAATCGACATTAGAATGTTGTTCAATATTTCTGAAGTCAGAATAATTTCTGATGATCCTGGCTCATAGTTGTGTACTGAAAGTTTCCTAAAGTGCAGAGGATGATCTAAGATACTTTTTTCTGTAAAATAATGTGTGAATGAGTTCATATAAGCTTATGCTGGATTGTGAATATGGGAAAACATACTCATGGGATTATTAATTATGCATCTTGCTCTGATCACTGTTTTTTTTTACCATTGCAATGCACAATTTGTGCAGGCTTTAACTTGACAGTATGATTTCATTTTAAATCTTATTTCTGATGTATGTGTACATGGAGGTCTTGTTGGTAAACTGTACTTCCTGTCTCTCTGAGAGGTAGAATGTTCAGTGACATTTGTCTGTGCTACTCAGAATATAAATAATCCAGGGTCTACTTTGTGCTAATAACCAATTGTAACAATTGTAATCGCAAAGAAACATTCATCTTAAACTGATACAATTTCAGATGCTTAAAGTACTTTTATTAAAGAACTAGGGGAATGGCAAGAAAGGAAGGCAAACTGGACCAGACCTATGAGATATTTTAAATAGTGCTCACTAATCTATTGTAATTTCATTACTCCCAAAAGAAAGAAGGCTTTATACACCAAATACTACTTTATTATATTCTGTTATGAGAAACCTAAGACTTAAAGCCATCTTATGTTGCTTTTTTCTAGTACAGGCTATTGATATTAGCAGATAAGAATACAGGTAATACTTAGTTAATACATGTTGAAAATGTAGAGCAATTTTAAATACTACTGTGGTGTGGCCAAAGCGCTCTTGCTTTCGTTTTGTTGTCAGAGTTTACTGCGCTAGTGCCAATGTTAATGCCACAGATCTGTTTTGTGACTTATCGCACTACTGTTTTCTATTTGTACAGTGTGAAAACAAAAAAAGTGAAAGCTATAAAGGCCAGTAGGTAGATTTTCCTTTCTGAAAGATTTCTGTACTATATATAGTCTTAGAGATATCTTTGCATTTATTTTGGAGCAGAAGGCATGAGTCACTTCGCAACGCTTCAACAAGCTACTGTTTGCATTTTTATATGTAGGTAATTTTGCATAAATTGTACTGTTGCACTTAATATGTACAGTTAAACTGTTATGGGCCTGGATTTATAGGACACTACCTGAAGCATAGATAAAGCAGTGGAGGAGGGTTTATAAAGATAAAAGTTTGTAAATGATTACGTCAAATGTTTAGTGTTTTTTTGTTATTATTAAACAAGGTGTTCTTTGTAACTTATAACTTTCCTTTAACAATGGAGAATAGTACTGAATGAAGGTGTTAAAAAAGAATTCGTCAATATTTTTTTGATTAAATTTGAGGGCATGGAAAACCTTGATTAAATGCACCTTACACTGGGACAGCGCTTCATGACAGTAAGTGGAAAATTTACACTGGAATCATTTAAAAAGCTAACAAGTGAGCTTCGGATTCAAAGAAATATGTGCAGTTGCAGATTACTTAAGAATACTGCATCTTGATAGTTTTATACAATGAAATTTAAATATGGGACTACTTTTGCGCTCTCACTTTATCAGTAATGCCAGTCTGTTATGAGTCACAAATTTTAAACTGTCCATAAATAGTCTGTCAGTGTCTTATATATGATTTATGTTTACTTCTGAATTAGTCCCAATGTAGCCAACTTTAAAATTAAGGGTTTTTTTAACGTACAGTTTCCAATGAATAAAGGACTATTCCGTCCCATCAGCAATCTGAACGCTGAGACCTTTGGTCTCTTAATCAGTTGGAAATAAACAGAAGGACAATAGGAATAAACATATATACAATATAAAAACAGTTTTGTATATTAACCTGCCTCTGTATACTATGAATATATATATATATATTTGGCACTATATGCCTAATTATTCAGAACCTGCTCTTTCATTCCATTAACAATATATTGTAGAAGTATGTAGTGTGATATTTATATTGTAAAAGACAAAGTACCTGTTTCCTAAATTGCAATTTTATTTTTGAAAAGTAAGCCTTCATATACGGTAAAAACAATCCCTTAATAAATACTACTTTAATCATACCCCAAATTGTAATAGTAAATTTATACATAGTCATATTATTAGTCTAGTAGTACAACGACATATTTAAATCTGAAAAAAATTGACTTTTTTTTATTATATCCGATATATGTTAGCTTAATCCAAAGTGAGTTCTGGTTATCTTATATATCTATATTGAAAGTCTTGGGCTGGATGTGAATGTCCTAGAGTAAAGAATCTGCTGTTAATTGCATCCCTCCTTCCTCTCTCCACAGCTCTTCCCACATAGTACGATCATGGAGGCAACCGATGGCTATCTAGCAAGTAAGTCTGGGCCCTGTTTCATATCTCACTTATAGTAATCCATAATTAGTTTGTTTTGAGGATTAATTATAGTTGATGTCCTGAAATTACTATCACTCCTACTGAAAACTCCCCACTAAGCCTGTGGTTTTTTCATTGTGTAAAACTTATTGTCACGTGTGACACTACACTAATTGGGGCTGATGGCTGTGGCAGAAGCTTACACAATATTAAGACTATATTTCCTCAAAAATATGCTGTTAAAGAAAGGCTGTAATTATGTATTCTTGTGCTGGGAACAGCTTGTCTTCATTAAGCTTTGTTGGTGAGTCTTTTTAAGCCAAAAAAAGATAAGTAATGCGTGCTCAGACCTTAATAAAATGTAAAATGAATAAAAAACACACATTCAATAAATATGGGAATTCAGGAAAATTATTTTGGGGAGACTTATGAACAATTTAAAGAATAATACAAATACAACTATTAGTGAACAATATAAGTCTTATAGATAGATACAATAGAAACTCGTATTCATAAGTCAATAAGGTAAATAGACAAAGAAACAAATAAGTAAACCTAAGCAAATAATATCACAATATTAATTTAACTTACAGAAAAACACCACCAGTTTAATTTGTAGTGAATTAAATTAGTGCGCTGGAGAATTTGGTGAAATATTTTATGTGGTGGTATGGAGTAGAAAGAAACCCTTTAGATAATACAACACTAAACTAAATTACATTTATATTACATTTTTGAAGATTGTGGGTAAATGCATCTAGACGAATTCTAATATTACTCTTTTTCAAAATGTCTGCAGCCTGAAGCGCATTAGTTATGGAAATATCCTGCTAAACACCGTTTATAATGCTCTTGGCTCCTCTTGTGATTTGTTATCTGTCTGGGGCTTCAGTACCAGGTGTGCACTGGTACCTTGCTGCCTTTGCCTCCCTCCCCTGCAGATTCCCTTAGATGGAAGAGGATGATAAAGTGTCCCTCATCAGAGAATTTATGCAGGTGTATTGGAAAATGAACAAAAGTTTTACAGTTGAACTTTGCTTGCAAAGACGTTTAACGTGTATTTTAAAGCTTTGAATGAACGGAAAAAAGATACAGCTTTTTCCTTAATGCATTTTTAAACACTAGTTATAAATGGCTCGTGGGGTAACTTCTTTTTAAGTAAAATGGAATTTCAGAAATGTTTGGCCCATTGAATCTCCTAATCCCTGAAACAGAAACACAATGCATTTTTGAGCCATAGTGTATCTAGTACACCCAAAGTTATAACTACAACCTGACTTGGCCATGGTGATATTCTGATAAGCACAGGTTCTTGTTTGAGTTCACAAGACACAAGACATCACATTTTTCGTTTATTCCAGATCCCAACACACCTGACAGACAGCATTCTACAGAAGGTTTGTCACAGGTGTGTTGGGAACTGGAAAGGATCAAAAATATGGACCGGGTACTGGTTTTTGTCTTCAGTAAAGCCGAGATGTTAAATTCATGCTCTCTCCACTTTAAAAGTAACACTTTCACTTTATATTGAGAATGAAAAAAAGGGTGAAATCTAATGCTTAATCATGCTGATCATGCTTAAACATGCCGCAAAACTCTAACACACCCGTCAAAGTAAAATTGTAAGGCAGTGTCACCTAGGTGACTTTCCAGAAATAAAATTTTCAATTACAGCATTTCACAGTCGTATCCCGTATTTATCAAGAGCTACATACATTTGTGCTGTGCAGGTGAAGTCAAAGGATGTTGTTCAGGGTAGTAGTAGCTTGGTGCAGCTAGAATTTGAACTCATAACCATCTGATTAGTAGTCCAAAGCCGCCACTGACCTTTCTATAAATTACTTATTGAATATCTTTGTTGGAAATGCTCTAAAAAGTGTAACCCAGAATCCGGATTACTAAGAGGTTAAGACAAATAAACAAGGCAACTGCTAACCAACTTTAGGCAGAATTTAATTTCGGACAATAGAATGAAATTACAACATAACATTTTACATTGGAATAAAGGATTACAGAAGTAGTATTAAGTTACTTTATTAAGTTAAGTTCTTACTGGAATTACATTTATTACCATGAGTAAATAGTAATAAAAAACTGGTAAATAAAGTAATCAAAATGTTATATTATTATTTCTATTATTATAATAATAAAAATAATAATAATAATAATAATAATAATAATAATAATAATAATTATTATTATTATTATTATTATTATTATTATATAGCAAATATGGGGTCTGAGGTATTGGCTTACTTTGTAAACACAAACAAGTGTAATGCTTACTGCATATCTAGGTCAGATTTCACTGAGTGAGCAGTTTACCCCTGAAGCCACATACCACTCAGCAACAGATAGGGCTTGTTTAACTTATTCTGCTGAGCTGATCATCTCCTAGTTTTGCTTTTGCTTTTATTACCCATACATGTCTGAAACACATCTGATCTGTTTAGGAAGAAACTGCTGTTGACAAGCGCCGCCTGAAGATACTTGTCCACAGAGCAGGACAAAAATGCAACACAGCAACACTGAGCTGCAGTTGTTCTTACTTTCTTTTTCCATTCTGTTCTAATAACACTGAGAATTACATCCAGTGAAAGCAATGAGTCATTTCCTAACAGTTCATATGCCTAAATATAGGTCTGCTTATTTACCACATTAATCTCTACCCACCCTCACCAGGAGACTCGACACGAGGGAAAAGCAATTCGGTTATCTCCAGCCGAAAGTTCCTTTAGTCACATAATATTAGGAGGCTAGTGCATTATGTACATTTGTGGCTGAACATGGAAAGCAATTTATTGTGGGTTTCACAATATTTTAGTTAAACAGGTTTGGCCTCTGTTGGAGGCAGACAAATGTGTGGCACTGTAGAGCAAAGGCACATTGTTAAGAATCGTCCACTAAGATCATCATCTGCATTCATATTGGCTTACAAAAAGGGAATTTTAGCAGAAACAGAGGGGAAACCAATATTACAACATTATATAAAAAGCAGACATTATTGGTTTTTGTTCTACAGTTGTTTCTAATGTAATTTTCCCTCTAGTATCCTTTAGAATGCATGAGTTTCAGCGCACTATTGGAGTTTGCAGTATACTCTAACATCAAAAATAAATAAATAAAAAGAAGCAAGACCAACAACAAGGGGACTACCCAACCTGTACATAGTTCATGACAAGATAATGCTTAAGGCACCGAAAAATATACTAATAATACTAATATATATTATTTAGTGATAATGTACCTGCACAAAGGTGGTTGTATAATATTTTAACTTGTAAGCAACTCGCATCTTGGGTGAGCTATATAGAAGTAAGTAACAAAAACATGAAGAAAGATGGAACATTTCCTTTTAATTGAAAGTGCATGCATGGTGTAAAGTTGGTTAACAGGAACTCATTAAATGCAGCAAAGCAAACAAACCAAACATGAGCAAACATAAGCCACAGTCAGCAGATGGCAGAGGTTGGTATGCAGAGACAAACTTTCAAACAGATGAGTCCATTATAGATGCCTATGCTCATCAGTTTGCTGAAGACAAGCAAACTAAGGACAAGGATTACTGGAACCATGTCCTATGGGCTGAGAGGAAGAAGATAAACTTAACTGGTTCAGGTGGTGTCAAGCGTGTGAGGTGACAACCAGGTGAAGAGTACAAAGACAAGTATGTCTCCAGACCAGCTCTGTGATGTCGTCATGGAGGAGCGGAAGAGGATTCCGGTGGCAACCTGTGAAGCTCTACTGCCAAAGCGATCTATAAGGCAGTGCTGGAAAATAATGGCTGCCACACAAAATATTGAAACTTTGGTCACAATTTGACTATTTTCACTCAGGGGTGTACTCACTTTTATTTGCAGCGGTTTAGACATTAATGGCTGTGTGTTGAACTATTTTGAGGGCACGGCAAATTTACACTGTTGTACAAGCTGTACATTGTATCAAATTGTCGTATCTTCACATATATTCAGTGTTGTTGAATGAAAAGATTTAATAAAATATTTACAACCATGTGAGGGGTATACTCACTTTTGTTTACATACACACTCCCCCATACCTACACACACACTTAATATTGTGGCCTTGTATACTGTAATATGTAACTTAATTTTTGTAACCTTATGTGGTAAACTTTCTTTCTGACCTGAAAGGTACTTTGGGGTTGCAGCCTTGCTCAGGGGATTTACTATGTCACTATGAGGCACCCTGAATTGGGTGCTCAAACTGACATGCTCTCTCTTCATAGTTTGACTTGTGAAACTTCCAGCTCTTGTGATATTTGGCATTCTCACTCCTTGCCAGTTATCATAATTGCTTTATGCACATTCTCTACTTTTCTCACTTTGCACAGTTTTTCTGCTTTCTAGCCCTGCCTGCTTCAATATATTTAACTACTCCCTCTGCCGTGTGCATCTCTACGGGTTCTACTATTTGCTGTTTACCTGATACATAGCCGTTTGCTATGCTGTATGCATCACCACTAGTATTAGCCTTTAGTCTCTTGTGTGGTATTGAGTGTGGCCAAGGCATTTCCAATCGCCATTACACTCACCAGTGGTTCAAGCATCAAACATATAATTAAATGTATTAAATATATGTTTTAAACTATTTCTGTCATACAGTGTACGATATCCTGTATCATAAAAAAACAGGGCATAAATAACTCCGGTATTTGCATTTTAGAAAAAGCCAGGACAATTAACCTGCTCTAGTTTCATTGAACACTCACAGGAACAGTACAGACTGCACCCCGCCTTATGTAATCCTTGGCAAAAACAACACTACAAAATCTCACTTATCTGTTCTGTAAAAACACAAGCGTTATCTGCTAACTGTGAAAAACAGTGAATGATGAAGAAGAAGGGAATGATTCCTTCTGATGGATTTTTGCTTTGCTACATATTTAACAAACAGAACCTGTCTTTTCCTCTTCATTTGGATACATTTTTCCTCAAGGGAAATCTAGCCTATAAATGATGCCTACCACACTCTTTCCTCCACCTGCTGCCTGATGCCTGTGTGCTGTAGATGCTTGGAAGTGGAGCATACAATCTGACATTTCTGTCCATATTAAAATGACACAGTTAGAAATTACTGATAGTTTCAAAATAAAAAAGCTATAATCTCCCTTTAGGCCATGCATGTGTTATGAGATAAATGTGATGAAGAAGCAGAGTTGTAAGGGAAGATATGTGTTTGGCACAAGGTTACAGAAAGCCTTTGGTAGAGCCCCACCTATCCGGACTCCATATTTTCTGCACACTAAACAGACACTTAACAATTAATATTGTTATTATTTTTGTCACGTTTGGTACTAGGAAGGGAGTTGGAGATTGATGCAGGAGCAGGTGGACATTTATTAAAACAGGACATATATAAGCATGGTAATGATAGACTAAGTATAGCAGGCTAGCTTGCTAAACTAACATACAATGAAGTAGCACTGACAGTGTCTTGACAGAGCTACAACTAACAGAGCTGCTAACATGCTAACACGGCTAAAAAAGGGAGGCAGTATTCTAATACAAATTCAATGCAAATTAAATCAAATTATATATAACATTTAATTTAATTAA
>JAUZST010000119.1:21524-42268 GCA_034779995.1 Parotocinclus haroldoi | reverse complement strand
GTGTGTGTGTGTGTGTGTGTGTGTGTGTGTGTGTGTGTGTGTGTGTGTGTGTGTGTGTGTGTGTGTGTTTGTGAGGGAGAGAGCGAGAGTTCAGCATGCCACACAATGGATCCAGTGAGACACAAAACAAGTGTGGCATTGTTACAGAAAATAGAAAGAAAATCAGTCTCTTCAAGTCTTGGACTCTTCCCTTCACCCACATGGATCTTGTATAACTGGTTGAGGAGGCAAGAAAAGTCATGCTATAATACAAATATGCTAGTGTTCTAATAAAGACTAATCACAGGTATGTTCATAAAATTGCGATCAGAGGCTACAGTGACCAGAAAATCATCTTGAAATTCAGAAACAATGAGAGGAACCTTATTCTTAAATAGGAAATCCATCTTTAATTCAATATTCAAGAGCATAGGACAGCAGGGGTTTAGTGTGGCGTGTTACAAATAAGAAGAAGTTTTCAGTGTTTATGTGTATGGGAGTGTAAGGCAGAAAGAAAAAAAATGATGCACTATTGCCCCTGGACAGTGTTGCTGTGACAAGTTCATAGTTAAAAACTGCATCATAAGAAATCGGCACTGACCTTTCAAACCCAGTATTTCTCACTTACAGCTGGATTTGTTGCAGTCTGGCAAAGACATTCCTGGGAAACCCTTGCTGTGCTTTGATGAGCATTATCCTGCTGAAAATGCCATTTGAAAGCCCTGCCATGAGAGGGAACGTGATGGCAGGATGACTTGCACATATCTCTGATTTGTTAGTATCCCTTGTATCACTACTACAGGTGACCAACAGCTCCCCAGATAATCACACCAACAATTGGGGCAGTGTTTTGGTACACGAGCAAAGGCAAGCTTGCCTTCGGACAGCAAAAGTGTGGGAGCTGCTCATGCTCTTCAGCAGATCAAACTACCCTCTCTACTGGTGATCTGTCTGGACCATCTGGAGCCTGTTCACTGTGTGTATCCCCTCACGAAACCACTGCTCCCAACAGCAAGATCAGAATGGCCAAGATGTTTGTTAAAGTCAAAGATGCATATCTCAAAACTGGCCAAACATCTTTCATCTTTGTGTGTTGTAAAGGCATGCCTAGTTGTCAGCAATGTCTCACCAAGATGTACACTACCCAAAAGTTGCCTTCAAGAGCCTTTTGATAGGTCATGAGGGAAGCATTTTTCCCTGTTTATACTTAGATCAGACCTGCAATCATTTGCATGTATAGCAGCACGCCAAATGTTGCAGCAATCTAACATTTATTTCGTTGTGCATTATTTTTTGTCTCCGCGACCCAAAATCCTTTGGTAATCTTCAGATTTCATGATGCCTTGCACACAGTCAAAACAAACAGCAAAACAACCACAAAACATCTCCACCAATTAAATTAAATTTGCCTGAAGGTACTGTGCTTCTAACAAGATGTTTCACCAGAAAGATTTTGGCTTACTCACATACATGTTGGCAAACTGCAGTCTAGCTTTTTATGTCTCTGTGTCCTCCTGGGTCTTCTGCCATAGCGTTTTACTTAATTCAAATGGCGATGGTTAGTTTGTGCTGAGGCTGATACATCTTGAGCCTAATTTTAGCTTATCCACCATCCGGACTATCCTGGGTTGCAACCTTTCATCAATATTTCTCTTTTGTCCACATGCAGAGAGAGTAGCTACAGTGCCATGGCCTATACATTTCTTGAACATGTTGCACACTGTGGACAAAGGAACATCAATATCTCTGAGACTTGTAACCTTGGGATTGTTGATATTTGTCCACGATTTTGGTTCTCAAGTACCTCAGACAGTTCTCTTCTCCTCTTTCTGTTCTCCATGCTTAGTGTGACATACACAGACACACAATGCAAATACTGAGTCAATTTCTCTCCTTTTTATGTGGTTTCAGGTGTGATTTTTATATTTCCCACACCTGTTACTTGCCTGAGGTGAGTTTAAACGAGCATAACATGCTTTAAACAAAGGTATTTACCCACAATTAGGAAAAGGTGCCAATTTTGTCTGGCCGTTTTTGGAGTTTGGCTTTTTTCAGTTTTTTTCTGTGTTGTTCCAACACACCCAATGCAAGTAAATATCTGTATAACAAAACATGTAATTGCAATAAATGTCTGGCATAAATACTTTTTTAATTTTCTGGAAAAAAAAATCAGGGGTTCCAGCAATTAATTATATATATATATATTCACTCTGCACATCAGTCACAGGGACAGAGATTGCCATCACAAACAACAAAACAACGCTGATATCAAAACCAAAACATGACAAACTTTTTATTTTCTTTTTATTGTCTTCATTTTATCTTCACCATCTGAAACTCACCAGCCTAATCTCTAATCTCTTCTCCTCCACACCATTCATTTATCATACCCTTTCATCTGTTTGGTTGCCAAGACTCTGCCTAAGCCCCTTCTGCCAGTACTGATGGAACATGAGATCACAAACAGTAACACTGAAAGATGATAAATTAGACTGATGACAAATTAAAGACACAGTTATGTTACTGAGCCAGTTTGGGCATAAGAAAAGCCTTGAGCTGTGACAAAAGTAGCCAGCTTCTGTCATAGCCAATTTCTGTGCTTTTCCATTGGTGAAACTAGAGTAACAACTACAAAATGCTAATAAAATTATTGGCTTTTGCCATATTTGCATGTTGTTATTACAGATGAACCTGTTTTTAAACAGCACCTACAAAATACTTCATTTGTTAGAATGAAAATCATTGATGATAATCAGCACCTCCAGGTCTAAGGCCAGAGTTCTTTCCCGGAAAATTCTGGTGAACTCTCTTCTCATGAGGTGAGAAAACCTGCTTCATCATTTTCCGATCATGTTTATGAGCGCTGGAAAGGGAGAGTGTAAGGAAAGTTGTGGCAGCAGTCTTTCAGCCATTGTACCATTCTGTGGCTGAGCCACCTGTCCTTACCATGAGGCTTGGCTCATGGTCAAATGAAGTCGCAGGTATAGGCAGCGGAAATTTGGTTTCTACACAGACTTGCACGTATTCTCATTGACAGTGGATCTGTTAAAACCTTGAAGTAGAGTAGAATATACAGTATAGAATGTCAAATCTTGAGGCAGATATGTAAGTAGGCCCTACCCAGCAATAAACCTTTTAAGGCTTTTGCATATTATTGGGTTTTATTTTATTCTATGGCAGTCGTTGGCAAAACTGAGAGAAACAGCAAAGTCAGAACAACTTTTACGAGTGTTAAAGGTGAATCTAGATCATATGGGACACCTGTAAGAAAACGACCTTCCCTTCTCACTATTTATATTTTAGATATATTTATATTTTAATTAAGGGGGCGGCTCGGTGGGTAGTATTGCTGCCTCACAGCAAGAAGATCCCAGGGTTCAATCCCAGGTTGGAGCGGCCTGGGTCCTCTCCGTGTGGAATCTACATGTCCTTCCCACAAATCCAAAGATATGCGTTAGGCTGTTTGATGACTCTAAATTGGCATTGATTCAAGGGCGTAATGGCCCGCCTGCCTAGCCAGCAGGGTGGTGTTAAATAATGGCTAAAACACCTAGCAGTGGTGTGACCAGCGGTGTCTACAAGGCGTCTGACAGACTGATTGGTCAAGGTGATATTTTATATTACTTTTATACATACTCATCGCAGAGAGAGAGTTCCTGAGGGTGCTGGGCTAGCTTGGATTCGATCCATTGCACTGATGTACGAAAAGCGTGCACAAGCTGATTGAGTATGCAGATGTGTAGCACCCACACAACAAAATGCAATTGTGTCATCATTAACTGGCATTCATCACACAAAGTGCCACCAATAATTAGCAAGCTCAAGCTGAGATGGTTTTCCCAGCCTCAAGTAAATGAGTTGCATTTTCATTTCTCATTTAGACACAGCCTAAACGTATCCCTTACCTTTGAAAATATACTTAAATGAGTTCCTCATTACATGTATTTGCTTCAACTCTCCTAAACTCATGAGTAAAATTCTTTTCAATTTGTTTGGCATTAAGCACGGTAGTTTCTCTTTATAATCTCTCCCTCTTCCAGCTTTCCTTTTTAGCCATAACTTTTTTAGACTTTAATATCCCACATAACATTATCTTATGTTTGTCTCTTCTGTCTATCTCACTCACAAACAGTAGTATTGACAGAAGCTCATTTAAATATGACTTTAAATGCACTGGTCACAAAAATTAGGAGATCTTTCAAAAAGAGGATCCACAAGAACTGCTGGACAATCTGATCCTGTCCATGCCCCATCACTGTCACTGTGTATTGGCAGGCTTGGGTGACCGTACACCCTACAGTCAATGTGTGGCACTCTCATCCAGTTTAACTTCTGTTCACCCCCTAAATATGTCACTGCTACTCAATCACGACACGAGAGTTTGCGTAATCTCAATTGCGTAATCGAACAACTGTCTTTGACTTTTCATTTGCTTTTCTGATGCTCTTGTTTAGTTAATTGATATATTCTCTATTTTTTGTGAGCAGTGTATAAACAGCTGCCACTTGTTGACACCAGCTGGTGCACCATGGCTTATGGGAAACGTAGTTTAAGCGGCTATTTGTTCCATGTAATTAGCTTCTGGTGCCCTCCTCTGGTCAGCACTGGTGATGAGCACGAGCTAACATCGTGCACATGGTTTCGGCAGCTGGAGAGTAAGGGTAGTGGCTTGTACACAGGTTGCATACTTGTGGTACAGCCCGTGCAAGATTCTATTTGGTGTCTCTAAATTGTCATTGACTTGTGTATGCAAACACCCCACCCCGAAATACTTCATGGATCACATCGATGAAAGACGGTTAATCCAATTATTAATCAACGTATAGTCAATATTACTGTTCTATGGTATGTTTTGTTCTAAAACTAATATATAAGTGTTACATATAAACATGCTGAATTGTGTGTGAAAGGAGGAAACGAATGAAACGATGAGATGAGAACGATGTGTATAAAAAACTTTGCTTGTGTAAAATTGTTGTCCACACATTGCTGATGCTCTCGGTGTTGTGTTGGATCCTCTGCAGAGAAATAAATATTGAATTCATTTGCTCAGCTTTTGTCTTGGTTTATATATTGAATTTCCACAACACTAACATTCATATACATAGATACATAGGTACATGGTAGATAAAGTACACAAATCCCTTGTGCTAATATATGTTCTACAGTCAAAGCAGAAGTGCTCTATTTAAGTTTCTGTTTGAATAAAATAAGAGAAGTACTTGCACTTCAATACTTCATGTAGTGTTAAAATTCAAAGTATTCTTGTGTAATATGTGTATAACAACGTTCAGGAACAACCTGGTTGTGAAACTTTTTATTTTTATTTTGTATGAGGATCTGAAACCACTTAGTCTGACAATCTGTAAAACTACTAGGAGGCCATTATATGGCAAATGCTTTTACCCCAGCCATTTAAATAGCTCTAAAAACTGTGCTGATTATTTTCTATTTATATATTTTCTATTTTAAGTAAATTTAGGAGCCTGTGTTCGGACCCTGACCTGGAAATGCAGAGGAAAAATGCAGTATCCAAGCTGAACTAAGTGTCCGTTTAAAGCAAGTACAAATATCCTAGTGTTAGAGACTTGTTTCAGCCCGCTACATCACTCTGTGCATGGGGCATTTGTGCGTGTATCTACACTGCCCAGTTACTAATACTGAACTGTCCTCACAGCTCATCTAACATGTTTATTAGATAGAATCTCTACATATTTACTCACATAATTAATATCCAGTATTATAAAAAAAAACTGTATTGTTTTAAATTCATCCCTTACCTTCGGTTTTGTGACAAAGTCCTTTAATGTAATAAAACCCCATGATTAAAAAGCCAATCTTGATCCTTGTGTCCCAAATCTACCTTTCTTCTCCAAAATGTTAGAAAAAACTGTCTATCAGCAGCTCTGTACTTATCTCCAAAGTAACTGTATTTAGGAAACATTTCAGTCAGGATTTAGGCCTCATCAAAGAACTGAAACAGCATTAATTATGGTACTTAATGATCTGTTAATAACATGGATGTGATAATGGACGTGCTTCTTTTCTTGTTCTATTAGATTTAAGTGCAGCATTTGACACTATAGATCATGATATATTTCTGAATAGGCTAGAAAACACTATAGGTATTACATTATTATTACTTTTTTGTTTAAATCCTATTTGAACAATCGGTACCAGTTTGTTTGTAAATATTCAATGCTCTAACCTCTCAAATGGGAAGGCTAAAAACATTCTTATTTACGCAGTTTTTGGTTAGATTTAGACTGGGACACATGGTTTGGGTCGACTCTTGCCTCTTGGCTGTGTTACCTTCTGGTTCTCTTTCTAGCTATGCTGCTACAGTCAGTGCTGCCGGAGTCTCGTGCTGCACATGGCATCAGTTATTGGCATCAGTGATTGTTAATAGACTCTGTGCTCCTAGTCAATAAGTAACTACATTTTCTCTTTTCTCTCTGAGCTGATGTTCCAGTACCAGTTCCAGCACCTCACACTTAGATGTTCTTCCACCTCAGCATCACCCTACTGGTTTTCATCTATAGAAACCAGTCCAACCAGAGTGCAGGAGCTCCCTCCATCATTTAGTTATCAGGAGACGATGTGCCTCCAAGGACTTACCGCTGAGAACTCATTATCCTAAATCTTTTACATTGTTGAATGTAATTGCTTTTATTTGCTTAATTTGACTAATAATACAACCTTAACTATTTCAGTTAACATTTAGGCCACCCACGGAGGTCGGGTCCCTTTTTTAGTCTTGGTCCTTCCATGGTTTCTCCCTTCTACTTTCAGGGAGTTTTTCCTTTCCACTGTCACCCTAAGCTTGCTCAATTTGGGATTTTAAGATAATATAATAGCGCAAAGCTGCTTTGAGACAATGCGCTATTGTAAAAAGTGCTATAGAAATACATTTGACTTGACTGCTCACTAAAATGTATCATTCATTTTGAAATATCAACACATTTTTGGTGAGCAGTAAGTATGCATTATTTCTATACTGCCCTCAGTATTTCAGAATTAAATATCCAATAACAATAATTGCCTGTTTGTTGTAAGCTGTGCATTTGTCCATTTGGGTGCTATGAATTTTGGCGATTAAATGCATCTGCTTTTGCTTTGCTCTACCGTCATCCGTCCCAAAACTGTAACGGGAATTCTGTATGGGCGGAGTTAGTGTCACTGATTGGTGGATCAGCCAATCAGAACACAGATTCTGCTCTGCGTGACCTTTGAGGAAGCATAGCTGAATAAAAACGTTGCGTAATGGGCATCGTTTCTCAGATCCGCACATTTCCACGCTTTCATCTTTTCTGTACAAAACCTCGGGACAAAATCTCCGTGGTAAGTGTGAAAACAAATTACTGTCAGAGTGGAAAATGTGAAATAGTCAGTACATCGCTATCTGTGTGTGCTCTTCAGTAGTAAACAAGTTTAAATAAGATTTTAAGGTGTATTTTAAACATTAAACAGCACGTAATACAAAATTATAAATATTGATCAGCCCGTTAACACGTGAAACGTTCTAAACTTTAAGGAAATTGATCGGAAAAGCAAACACGTATTGAGAGTATTAATCTCTCAGGAGCAGTACAATGCCTTCCTGATTAAAACACTGCGCTGAAGTTATTTGCACATACATGGCGCCAACCACTATTTTAGCAGTATTACGGTAGTAAGTTTAGTTCATTATGTTCAAGCCAATATGAGATTTAATAATGATAGAAGCTGAAGTCGATATATAATATACAGTAATAATAACAGTGTAGATTAAAGTGGTTATAATTCAAACTCTCCAGCACAGATCTGCTTTAAACTGACAGAGGAAACTCAACAGATATTCTAGAATGGAATTAAGCTGGAATTAATGATATATAATGAGGTTTAATAAAGATATACGTTATATGATTGTATATAACTGTATATTGTGGGGTAGAATAATGATAGAAGCATAGGTCTACATGTAATATGCATTATTTGTAACAGTGTTATTATATCATAACACATCAGATATTAGAGAATATAGAATATAATTATAGAAATTGGAATTAATGATATATTATGAACTTGATTAAACCCATAAGAAGCTCAGATGTATCTACTTGCATTTATTTACAGTCTCAACAGATACCAATCTGATACCAATAACGGCTTAAAATATATATAAACATTTTTAAATATTAGTAACACTTTTAGATAAGTAAAATATATCCACGTCGGCAAATGGAAACATATTTTACATTTTACATATATTCCTACTGTATTGTCTGACATAATGGCTTAAACCTAATTAGCTACCGTAATACCGCTAAAATAGGAGCTCGCACCATTGATGTTCGGATAGCTTGCCCGTAGTGAAAAGGGAAAGAAAAAAGCCAGCATATGCTGTGATATGAAGCAGCACTAAGCAGCCTAGAACAGCTTGGACATTTGTACTTCCTGACTTATAATATATACCCAGTATACTTTCTTAACAGGGACTGCTAGGGACTGCCGCGCAGCAAGACGGTCCTGGGTTCAATCCTCTGTGGAGTCAGCATGTTCTCCACGCGTCCGCGTGGGTTTACTCCGGGTAATCCACATTTTGCATTTTCATTACTCATTAATTTTTTTTTTATTTTGGGTTGCAATGGATTGGTATGATAATGAGTGAATTAATCATCTCAATAAAAAAATTGCAAAAATCCGAATTCGTGTAAAAAGATTACATAAATGTCAGAATGTATTAGTATTTGGTATGTTCTTTCTTTTGCTGCAATGACAGCATGCACGGTATGGACTGCAAGTCTGATGATCCATGATCTCGAAATGATTTCAATTCACAACATGCCAAAGCGTATCTTGTCAAGTTGGATTTCTCTGTTTTAAAGTGTCCCTAAAAATTCTTGATATGATTTTGATTGTGGGAACGATGAAAAACAAAATGTTGCTGTATTACAATACATTACTAAAGAAACGTGTAATGATTTCAGCCCTTTTCAGCAAGGAAAAGATGATCGTAATGATGGTGATGATAATACAAACTATTTGTGATGCATCAGCAATGCAGCAGGACAAGCAGCCCCGGATTGTGGTGGTAGGTGCTGGTGCAGCTGGACTCGGAGCTGCCACTAAACTAAAAGAATCGGGCTTCACTGACATCACTCTGGTGGACGCAGGCCAAATGGCTGGAGGCAGAGTAGCAAAAGCGAACATAGGTGAACTCTCTTCATCCTGGAGTTACTTTGTATAATATGGATGACTACTGTGTCTTAACCCTGTAATATTTTCTTGATTTCGGTTAATATGCTATTAATTGGAACATTCTAAATATCATCAACTTTTCAAAATGCTTTCCAAGTAGATAAAAAAAGAACCGAATTAAACGACTGAGACAAAAATATTGTAGTTTGACATTTATTTCTTGAGGAAAAGGGTCAAACGATCAGTGCAATCTGCCAAACTGAGTCCAAACTCTTTAGAGATCATTTTGGAACGTTGTTCGGCATTAACAACTCTTTTTATTTCCCCCGAGGCCTTTAGAAAGGTTTTAGTGGCCATATTAGTGTATTATTGCCCGTGAATAATTTGACCTTCAGTTTAAGTGTTCATCCTAAACGTTTACATACTTTTGCCACTAAAAGATGAGTAAGTACTATTGGATCATTTTCCTCAATAACTTAATCAATAAGGATAATATTTATTGTGTCATTTGTTTAATTGGCTTCTCTTTATCTGCGTTTAGGAATCCGTTCATGTTTGTGAGTCATAAAAGCAGAAAAATTCATAGCCTATCAAGCACCGCTGTAAATTTCACTTCTCAGGTTTTACATTTACAGTATTCACCCAACAAATGTAGCTTTTTCTAATTCAGACTCATGAAAAAGAAGAAGAATCTTGCATGCACATCATGTTTTTTTCCCTTTCTTATCTCCTTTGTCTTTCACACAGGAAAAGCATGGGTCGACACTGGTGCTCAGTACATACACGGTGCTTCTGAAATGAACCCCATCTACTGCCTTTTAAAAAAGTATGATCTTCTGAGTCAAGTGTCTGAGGAGGGCAAACAAGTGTTCTACAGGCCCAATGGAAACAAAGTCGACGCAGACTTTGCCGAACGCTTGTATGAGACTGGGGAAAAAATCTTTCGTCTTTGTGCATCTAACACAGGAAAAAGTTTAGGAGAGCACTTTGCAGAAAACGCTCAGGACATCTTGAAAGGGATTGATGATCAGAAGACGGTCGCACAAAGTGTTTTCGTCTCGGTTGGAAAACAAATATTGCTTGATATTGGAGTCTCAGACCTTCATAATGTTTCTTTAAATTCATGGGAGTATTACATCAACATGGGGGAAGATCTCAACGTGCAAGGGTATGTTGTGTGAGGGGTGTGTTGTCTTACTAGAGTGTCACTAAGAGTCACCGATTAGATGTGAAAATTCAAATGTAGTATTGCTTACACTTTCTGGCCATTTTATGAGATACGACACCTTGTAGGTGCACTTCAGAGGTCTAAATTAGTGATGGTAGTTCACCTGATACCTTTGGTGGAAATACTGCACCGCTTATCAGTGCCACGCACCGTCATGGGGCGATTGGCTTCGATGCACAGAGTAATACAAACGTCACCTTCTTGGAGTGCTAGAGGTCAAAGCAGCTTATATTTAAGTGCTGGAGGGACTTTTATATATTTCAAATATGTGAGGTTCTTGGGCAAAAAAAGGATCTTTTCTAATTAAACATTCACTTAATGCTACTAGAGACTAGAGATTGAGTTCTTTACAAAACTGAAAGAATTTTTTGAACTGGATGAAAACTTCTGAGATTTGCACTTGCATGGCTGTTTGGATGAAATTGATTTTCATTTATCACGCATAACTTTACCATATTTAGATAGATGATGTCCAAAAGCGAATACTGGGTATTGCAGGGTGGCTTTTAGCACTTCTTCAATGGGATGGTGAACTAAGGGATTTTTTTATGAATGGATAATTTTCAGAAGCATGGTTTAAATATTATATATATAGATTTTTTTGTGTGTCCTTTTTATTCATTCAATGGACGGAGGGGACACTTAACTTTCACGTCAATATATCAGGCACAGGCGCTTCTTGCCAAGGCAGGTGTTGAGCTGCGGCTGGATTGGGTTGAAGAGTATCAGTGTGTTTTCAAAAGCGAGATTTTTCCAGAGGTCTCACTTTTGACAGGGTATAGATTTTTGGCTTTAACTAGCCGTGGCTGCCCTGACGAGAAGCGCCTACTTTTGTCATACTCCCTGGACATGAGTCACCTTGCGTATTTAAGGTGGTAGGAACTCAGATGTTATTGTACGAGGCTGATCAGGCTATAAATACCTACGGGACGTGTAACTGGATTCATAGATTGAGAAGTGGTGGTACAGTGCCTTGATCATCTCGTTGAATTTGTAGAAAATGGATTGCAAAGCAGATTGCCAAATAGAAGTGGTTGAATTTTGGAATCAGCAGTGACAAAAATCCCAGGCCACAGGAAATGTCGGAAAAATTGGGGAGGTATTACACTCTATTAGTTACATGTCATAGGTGACATATTTTTTGTCCGGTGAGTATATGTAGACTTTATAACACATTCTCATGTGCGAGAGTTGTTGAAGATGATTCGATAAGGGTATGACGGGTTTCCCCAGTTTCCCAAAGTCAGGTTGCATTTTCCTTTGTTTATCAGACACAATGTAAATATATTCCTCACCTCTGGAAATATGCTTTAATTACGTCAGTTTCTTTTTTACAATCGAAGCTAAACCTTTTTAGAGTCATGACTCTCGCCCCCCCTCTCTTTCAGACTTATGTTTCAAATAATGGAAAAGTTGGTAGAGGAAATCCCTAAGGAGCATTTGCTGCTGAATAAGGTTGTGAGTAAAATTGAGTGGGATGGCTCTTTTCCTAGTAAGGATGGCCTGTTGTACCCCGTGCGTGTGTCGTGTGAAGATGGAGATGAGATTTTAGCAGATCACGTCATTGTCACCATCTCTCTTGGTGAGTGGACTGAGAAACATTCGTTGTTTATACATTAGGATATACTTTACAGCTTACTATACAGCCTTAAGTTTGCATTTCTTGCAGGTTGCTTAAAAGCCCAAGCCTCCACCCTTTTTAACCCAGGCCTCTCAGCAGAGAAGATGGAGGTCATTGATAAACTGGGTTTTGGAAATATGGGCAAGATTTTTCTGGAATATGATGAAGCATTCTGGGAGAGTGATGTCAGCAATATAAGATTTTTGTGGGATGATGTCACTGTTGCATCTGTGCGCACCAGTCAAGACAGATGGCTGAAAGATCTCCAGCTATTCACCGTCATGGAACCCAAAGAAAAGTAAGCGTTGTGTTGTATTTGGATACTAGTTTACAGATCTGACAGTGTATAATGTTGCTGGTCTGAATTTGTCCGTGAAAATGTGTTTGTAGGTTTGGCAACATTCTGATTGGTTGGTGTCCTGGAGATACTGCTGACCTGATTGAAACCATTCCAGAAAAACAGTTATCCAGTGCTATTACTGAACATATCAGGAATTTTACTGGTAAAACAACCAGTGCTTCTACACTTTTACACTTACTTTGCATGAGTAGTACAGATTGTGCAAGGATTTTCACGCATAGATATTTGATCTTCTTAGGAAATCCAAATATTCCTCCACCACGAACAGTCCTTTGCACAAAATGGCATAGTAACAAGTTCATACGTGGTGCATTTACTTTTCTTCCTGTCGGCCAAGATGGTAAAATCATGGATGTCCTGACTGAACCTTTAATAGGTACCAAGAAGGTAAGCACCATTTCATTTTGATAAAATAATGTGGGTGCAGGCTGGAGGTAAACTTCTTTAGGGTCTAGGTTTGAGCATCGCTCCTGGTTACTGTGTGCATTTTGGCATGTTCTCCTCGTCAGAGTCAAAGCCAAATGTATTTAAGTAGTGCTTTTTTTACAATATAGCATTGCCTTTATGCAGGTTTACAGCTGTATTGGCCCAGTCTCTACTGAGCAAACACACAGCGACAGTGGAAAGGAAAAACTCTCTAAATGTAATGAAAGAAACTTTGGGAGGGCCAAGGCTCAACCTCTTTAGGCAGCCTAGATGTTGTATGTAGGACACAAACTACATGTAAACCCACATGGGAACATGGGGAGGACCCAGACAGCTCCACCTGGAATCAAAACCAGGAACTTGTCGCTGTGAGGTGACAGTGCTAGCCACTGTAAACACTCACTGATACACTAATTAACCACAATGATAATGGAAATGTTGGATAGCTGCAAAACTCTGCAGGCACACATTGCAGAAAGATACGGAAATTATTACAGGCGTGGTCTGACTAGAAACAGGGACTTACCACAAGAGGGCATAAAAGTGCTCTATAAATTAATAATCGTGATATAACCATGTGTATCAATGTAACCTTGTGTCTGTCTTTAAATAGCCATTGGTGCTGGAATCAGCATTAAATAAACGAAATAAACAAGTAAATAAACAGTTCCAGGACCTCAGTCTGTACTGGACTATGGGTCAGAAGGTCCAGGGTTCAAATCACACCTCTTTCATAGTTGGGTCCCTGAGCAAGGCCCTTAACACACAATGGCTTGTCTGCTAACTGACATAAATGTAAATACAGAGCACACAAAAAATGTGTGTGTGTGTGTGTGTGTGTATATATATATATATATATATATATATATAAAGCCCATCGAAAGAAACAAACAATACATTGGAACACTTTAAAGTCACTTAAATTCTGAAATATTGCAAATATTGTTTCGAGCACAAACACCTGCATTTACACTTAGTCGTTATCCAAAGCGACTTGCAAAATGTGCTTGATCAAAAAATAAATAAATATAAAAAATACTTGAAGTATTTGGCAACCAATAAATATTCAGATACTGTTGGGCTACAAGCTGATGCTACTCAGATATAAACAAGCAAGTTCTTAATTTGAAACTAATTACAATAAATAATAAGGATACAACTGACAAAATGATAAACAAAGAGCATGTACTACAAAAGTTTAAACTAGCTCTCTGAATGAATAGTTCATTTCGGTTTGTTCGTGTGTGTTTCAGGATCCTCAAGTTTTGTTTGCTGGAGAGGCAACCATGAAGACATTGTATGGTACAGTGCAAGGAGCCCTGATGTCTGGTCACAGAGAAGCAGAGAGACTAGCACAGCATTATGACAAGACTGCGCCATCTACTGCTTCTTGTGAAACACGTACTTAAAACACAAGATCGATTCACTATGCGGTCAAACATGTAGATACAGCCACATTTTAACCAGTGTTGGACTTTCAAACAGGGGTAGCTCATTGTTATTGTATTGGGTTACAGGTCGGGTAGAAACTCATGTATACTTATGTTTATCTCTCGCCATACACACTGCGGTCAAGCCAGCCTCCTCTTAATAAAACCTCGGTCCAACTATACCCCAGAGTGTTTGTGAAGTCGCGCATATACTAAATATTACGGAGAGAGTGAGTGCTTAACTGTTTTCAAAGTTAATGTGATTCAACATTTATGAAATATATCAGTTATTAAAAACAAGGACCACCGAAAATCTAATAGTTAATGAATATAATTGTATTTATACTTGTATTTATGAGGCTTTGAGAATAGAAAACGTCCTTTTAAACTATTCTGTTTGATTATAAAATAAAGGCCCCTGGCATCATCATCTTGATGGTTTTATTATAGTACCTAACGATAAGACATGGCATCAGAAGTGAGACAGAAATAGGTAGCTGTAAAACGTTAAAATAAATAAACGAATAAATAAAATCGGGCCCATTTTCAAATTGACGGGTGAACCGGAGGCTGAGCTAACAGTTATAAAAATGAGTCTGCTTCATGTCCCTGAAAAAAAGTTCAGTGAGGGCAGCGTAGCAATACTGACAGAGGATATGGAGGATGAGATCGCCTTCCTTGGGTCACTTAAAGCCAAGACACGGGCCTTGGATGACAGAAATAAAAATGGATCTGTGCAGAATTTTGAGTAAAATAGATATGGGTGCAGATGTAAGGGCAGTGCCAGAGAAAGTGTACAGCCAGGACCAGCTCAATAGACTGGACAAGTCATTAAAAATACTAAATGGTCCAAAAGGAAGACCACTGACAGTAAAGGGTAAATATGGAGCCACATTAATTAATTTTGACATTTATGGCATTTGGCAGACGCCCTTATCCAGAGTGACTTAAAACTCATACAGTCTTACAGTCCAAGCAATAGTGAGTTAACGGCCTCGCTTAAGGACCCAAACTGAGGTGGGATCCAGTACTTTAGTCCCAGCAGGTCCAGAGACCGTGGTACCTTAACCACTACGCTACCGGAGAAATCACAAGAAGTTTATATTGCGGAGGGGTTCACCTTGCCACCATTGGACCGTTCAACTGCCATAGCACTTCAGTTGATAGCCAGACTGGATATAATTAATCTGGACTCGAAGGAACCAGTTAAAACAGAATTCCCTAGGCTTTTTAATGGTTTAGGGAGGGGCGTGTATAACATGGTTTTAAAACTAGATGCTAACATTTTCACTCTCTCCACCCTTAGACGCTCTTCCTCTCTTAAAGAGGTTAAAGCAGAACTAAAACCGCATGGAGAACCAAGGTGTCGTTTCAAAGGTGGAACAGCTAACCACATGGTGTGCATCTGCCACCTATAGTGGTACCCAACCAGACAGGAAAGGTGAAAATATTCACTGACCTCACACTGAACAAACCAGTTATGAGATGAGGGAGAGGCACCCAGAGCGTTTCCAGAAGCCTATGACACAAATACTTGATGTGGCTAGAGGGCGTCGTATGTCAGATGGACGACGTAATCATCTGGGGAGCTCCAAACTCCAAAAGGCTGGAATTACACTGAATGAAAAATGTGAGTTCTCTGAAAGCAAGATCCTAGGGCAAATTATTGCGTCATCAGAAGTACCCAGAAATTGTGATCAACTCCAAGCACTAGAGAGGCAAGAATGGGTTGCCATCACTCAAACTTCTGTCCAGAGGCCAAGGCCATGACTGTACAAGTTCATGAGAAAAAGTTGCAATCATATATATATATATATATATTGCAGACAGCATGAATCCAACACACTGCTCACAAAAATGAGGGGATATTTCAAAATGAATATGAAGTGACAAAAAAGAAGCACTTAATTTTATTTCATTAAACAAGATCATCAGAAAAGCAAATCAAAAGTCAAAGAAAGTTGTTCCGATTACGCAAATGAAACGCAAAATCAATTATTGTGATTGAGTAGCATGTGATATATTTATGAAAGGGAACAGAAGAATGTTAAACTGGACGAGAGTGCCACCATTTAGTAGGGTGTAAGATCACCCAAGGCTGCCAACACACACTGATAGTGATGGGGCAGGGACAGGATCAGATTATCCTGCAGTTTTTGTGAATCCTCTTCATATTCATTGTGAAATATCCCCTAGTTTTTGTGAGCAGTGCATTTCACTTTTTTTTGGGGTCAGCTTCATTTAATTTAGTGACATACACCCATTCCTGCATTTCAGGCCTGCAACAAATTCCAAAGTAGGGCCGGGGTAATTTAAGGCAAGAAATGAGGTTAAAACCTGATCTTCAAGCAATTATTACAGAAGAATGTTTTGGTTTTCCAGATCTTGACTTTTCATCAATTCATTCATTTTGCACAGACATTTTAGAAAGTGAAATCTGCAATTCCTTTTCCATTTTCCTTTTATAGTATTTAATTATAGATATAGTTGTTATAGTTAACTATCAACACTCACAACGATTAAGTGACATTTCATATTGGGATATTTTTGTGACCAGAATATTTGGACGGTGGATCACCCTGATGACCGCAGTGACAATGACATGCTGGTTTCAATGGATCAGACAGATCAGTACTGCTGGACTTTTTAAACACCAGTGTCACAGCTGGAATTATTGCAAAATTGTTCAGCCAACAGCATCCTGTAAGCACTGATGTAGAGCAACAGGTGGACTACAGTTTAGAATTGTAGAACTACAACCTGCATCTATACGCTAAGTTGAAATCATACAAAGGACAGTGAGTGTAGAAACAAGGAGGTCGATATAGTGATCGGTGAGTGTATATTTTTAGGTCCTCAATCAGCTGCAGTCCTAAGTGCAAGTGCAGTACATCTGTACAGCCACAGAATGTATCCAGCTGTCTACAACATAGCTATTAAAGGTCATGTATGAAACCACAGAATGAAAAACTAAACTTTCATACACACTAAATTTGTATCTCCCCAAATATGATAAATTACACATAATAAACAAGTGTACGAATTAAGGCTGTTGTGTTACTATTCCATTTAGCAAATCAGTAAACCTAATTTGCCCAAAGTGACGCTATATTTTGCGTATCAACATACTAACTGGTGCTTAAAGATATGAAATGAATCAGAAAAAGAAAGGAGTCTTAATCACGGTATTGAAAACCTTTAAGGACATTTTGATAAACAACACAGCCGTATAAATAAGATCTGTACATCTTAAGCTTTCTATATACTAACTGACACTGTATATTCATTGTTTCTTCCAAAACTTGCTGTAATCATCCAATTTAAATTCATCCTCAAACTCATCATGCTTCTGTTTAACTACTCCCTTCTTTGGATCCCTCTTCTTCATTCTGGCCTTTCTTTCCTCCTCTGAGAGTGTTGCACTATCCACAGGCATCTGGGGAAAAGGAAGAAGGATAAATATTACCGTCACAAGTTTAGAAGAAAATACAACATATTTAAATAATAAAAATAACAACAAACAAACAGAATACCATCCCAGATCAGAAAAAATGGGACAGCATGAGGAAACCGAAAAGTGCCTCTGGCTTTAAAATTGATTTCATTACAGACAATACGAACCCACAACATTTTGGGTCGACTTCATTTTGTTTGTTAATATACTGTGCATTCAAGGTTTTCAACACATTCGGCACTTCAGGGCTAGTAATTGCGATTGGATATTTTTTCTTTAATGTAAAGTTATTGAACAGGTTAGCAGGTGATTGTAATCAAGTTATGTTGCAAAAGCAATATCCACGGGAGGTTTTTTTTCTATCACAAGCATAGATGCGCAAAAACTCCAGTTTGTCAACAAAAAAAAGAGGATATTATTTTAATGTCTAAAAACACTGTTCACTAGAGACTGGGAAGCATTTGCTCCCACTAGTTCTCCCTCTACAGTGCATAATATCACGGCTGCAAGCCTAAGCTTGAACACTGTAACAACAAAAATCATTCATCAATAGGTGATATAACCACAAGAGCGAGTGATTACTTTGGCAAACTTATATCGAGCACAACAACGTGGAGCTGCATTCACAAATGCAGCAAATCTAGTGGGCGGGGCAGAAAGCCGATGAACTGATTTGTTGTTAGGTGGAAACCTTAGGAAGTTTAATCCCGAGAGTCACCGAGGTATTCTGAACCACCCATTAAACCGCCGTTGTTTGTCTATGGCTTTTTGATTCATGCATGTTTTTATTTCAGTTATTTCCGTTATTTCAATCCCACCCACAAATTAGAAAGGGTCTCTTCATACTTTTGGTAGTGCATCTTCAGACGACAAACGAAACACCGCTGACGCATTTATTCCATCCAGAAAGGAGTGAGGCTACAGTGCCATCCTACTGATCCACTAAAATGGAATTCATGGATTAAGGAATTCAGTTTGTCAAATTCACGGGACTGTAGCCGGCTCTCAAAAGTACTGCACAGACTAGGTATGAACCTTTGTCCAACAAAAGTACTCACCATAATTATTCTTCTAGGTTCCTTGTATCTGATGTTGATGGTGGATCCATCTGGACGCACCAGCAATACCGGGTACATGCGCTCATATTTCTGCCTGCCACAGCGCACTATAGAGGTTCTGTTGGAGCTCGACTGAGGGTGTGTGCAGTGAAACGAGGATACAGCAAGCAAAGACCTCTGAGTGACCGCCTCCTGAAGACACCTAAAACAGAAAAAAATCCAATTTAGTACCCATAAGCTTTATAAAAAGGTTCCCTGTATAAGTCGTAAGTCGCGCTGGATAAGGGCGTCTGCTAAACGTCAAATGTAAATGTATTTGCTCATTGTTTAAGATACACTGCTCACAAAATAGGAGATAGGAGCAACAACTGTAGAGAAATTGTTTAAGTAAACAAAGGTTTTTAACAGGTTTTGATTTCAGGCTGTAGGACAAAAAAAAACGACCATTTCCAACAGATTTGATTTTGTATAGGCACCATGCGGTCTAGGAACACTCACCAAACGAATCAACTTAACATCATTTTCAATTAAATTAGTTATATCACAAACGTGATTTCTTTGCAACAGCAACAAAACACCGGCTCCAATGCATGAACGATGCAATGATATGCAATAATTACACAAAAAGATGTGATTATTATGGTCACTAATGTAGCTTAATAAAGCTGGAGAGAGCCAGCCACAGGACATAGCTACAACAAGAAACAAACTTTGAGCGACATTTTGCTCTCTAGTGTGAATACAATATTAGGGAGATATGCTACCTTTTTAACAGAATGCAAATGAACTAAATCGACTTAGTTACTAATACAGCTCAATTGTATGGAATTGTATGTCACATAGCTCAAACTGTTTCCACAGTCGCCAGATCTCAACCCAACAGAGCGCTTTTGTTAGATTTATATAATCAAAGTGGATGTCATGGTTGTCATTTCAACCAGCTGTGATATCTCTCAAGGATACATGGTCAAATGTAGGCCTATACAGTTCTTATCATTTCATTGACTGCAGATGTGTTAGAACACGTCTTTCTTGAAAACGAGTTCGTTCGTAATCAGCTGCTTCGACTGACTCGATTTGAACTTCTCTTACATTCCTGTAATGCAATATATTTCAAGAAATCATTTTCTTATACGGCCTATATTCAATGCATTTGCCCATAGAAGCTGAGCGTCCATTCACTTCAATAAGACTGCATGGAACAGGTTGTTTGTTATGTCCAATCGCCTCGAAACGTGGTCATTTCATAAATGCCACAATTGTCCCTGGACACTCAGCATCTCTTGGTGTGAATGGAGTAGGGGGGACGTGCCCTGGCTGGCCTGGAAGCTGAGCTGAATGATGACTTGTGAATATACTCCCTCACTTAATCATTGGGAGCTCAGTCCCATTGCGTATTTTGCAAGTGAAGTCAAAAGACAAACTACAACCCACTTTATTCGCGTGGATAAATTACCTGACCATTTCCATTGTTCATTTCCTACACTCTGAAATTATAAACATTCATAGCAAACTATATTACCAAACGTATTTGCTCACCTGCCTTGACTCGCATAAAAGCTTAAGTGACATCCCATTCCTAATCCAATATGACGTTGGTCCACCCTTTGCAGCTAGAACAGCTTCAACTCTTCTGAAAAGGCTGTTCACAAGGTTTAGGAGTGTGTTTATGGGATTTTTTGACCGTTTTTCCAGAAGTGCATTTATGAGGTCACATACAGATGTTGGATGAGAAGGCCTGGTTCTCAGTCTCCGCT
Organism: Parotocinclus haroldoi; assembly: GCA_034779995.1. NCBI lineage: Eukaryota > Metazoa > Chordata > Actinopteri > Siluriformes > Loricariidae > Parotocinclus > Parotocinclus haroldoi. The sequence continues at coordinate 21,774 of JAUZST010000119.1, read as the reverse complement.
CTAATTCATCCCAAAGATGTTCTATCGGGAAGAGGCCATTCAGGTTCATACACACCAGACTCTGCCATCCATGTCTTTATGGACATTGCTTTGTCATGTTAGAAGAGAAAAGGGCCAGCTCCAAACTGTTCCCAAAACGTTGGGAGCATGGAATTCCACACCATAATCCCCCCTTCAACAAACTTTACACTTGGCACAATGCAGTCAAACAAGTACCGTTCTCCTGGCAACCACCAAACCCAGACTGCTG
>JAUZST010000119.1:7351-21424 GCA_034779995.1 Parotocinclus haroldoi | reverse complement strand
ATATATAAATAAATGTGTCTTATATATATATGTGTAATCGTATAGATTTTCTTCTTGTGGGGGATAAAAAAATAACCAGCAAAGCTTTGACAACAGCACCTTGACATAGTATGTGATTCCAACATTACCTTGAGAGGTTTAGAATAGGAAACAGATAAAGCAGAGGAGGATGTCCTGTCACTGCTGAGAATGTAAACAGTATGATTTGGTTGTAATAGTTGATCCTGTATTCTGAGTGGTTTTGTTTTATTTACAATTGAAGCAGCATGCAAGTTTTTTTTTCCCTTGTAGGCGATTCTGTCTTTTCTCTCTGCTCCCCTTATCTCTCGAATTCTTGGCAACGTAAAAAGAAAAACCACGATGCCTTTGAGGAATGTGATATAGTAATTTCAACTGGGCGCAAATGACTGATCAGATCTTTTTTTAATTGTTTACAAGGTTCATGAATATGTTCAATAAATAGACTGTAGTATCACTTTACTGTATAAACTTCATCTTTTTTACATGCAGTCCATAAAATTTTCATCTGACGGAATAATTTACCCTGTTATGTATATATACAAATAGATATTTACTCTTCTCTCTCTCTCTCTCTCTCTCTCTCTCTCTCTCTCGTTAGAACTCTCAATAAAATCTATACATTGTGTACACTATCTCCCCCTCTTAATGGTCAATGTGCATACACACGAAGTGTCTATCCGTATAAACCTCCAGCCGATCTTCCGTTTGCTATCCATGGTGAGGGCTCGCACGTACGACTGGGTTGTCCGGCATTGCGAGTTATAGTGCCGTTTGTCTATTCCCCGGCAGCCCTCCTTTGTGTAACCCAGCGGGTTGCATTTGGTCTCATAAAAGTATTGCTTCAGCTGCCCGTTGCCCACCGGGACCTTCTCCAGCACGGTGACGGTCTGACCGGACATATCGATAGCTGTCTTTTTGTCCACGGCCGTCACCCACTGGCTAATACTGTCGCACACGCTGAGCTCTCCGCGCCGCACCGGGTCCGAGTGACGACGCACGCGCATCGACATGTTGGCGGCGTCCAGGTAGTTTTTGTATTCCTCCAAGAGAAAGAGAAGCGGTGGCTCCAAAGGCACTTGGTTGCTGATCACCACGCGCGAAGCGTATGTGTCGATGTCCTTCGAATCGGCCGCCGCCCCTGCCGCCGCTCCGTTGCTGCCGGGTCCCCCCCCTCCCTGGCCTTGCGCCGCCTCCCCTTCCACCTCCAGCAGCTCCTCGATCACCTGCTCGAACGTGTCCGTTAGAGAGGGCAGTGCCCCCCCGCTCGGCGGAGTCCCGTGGCTCCGGGCGGCCGCCAGGTAGCCCTCGGCTCGGTGGCCCCCCACGACGCCCGGCACCTCTCTCATGGGCGCAGCTCTCATGCAACTGAAGTATGAAATAACCATAGTAAGGAACAGGATGGTCATCACTCTTCTGACCTGTTGGAACTGGAGACACAGAGGAAGGGAAGGGTGAGGGATAGAAGGGAAGGGGTGAGAAGAGGGAGAGAGAGAGAGAGAGAGAGTCAGTCTTAAATACTGCAGATAAACCAGTCAAACACAGAGGTCTCATAGTGGTCTGTCATCATCGTGCTCTCTTTTCTGTTATCCTGCTAAATTCGATTCTCAGACGTGCTTGTTGACTCGTTCGCTTCCCCCGCCCCCCACGTCCTCGGCTCCTGTGTAAGCCGCGATCAGTGTTGCAGATCTAACACCAGATTCCCATTTCATAGCAACCGACACACAACATGAAAACTTGTTATTACTTTGTTGCATTTTTATTTCCCGGCAGTCAGTGCCCGGGGGAGAGTTGCCGCTACTGACGCAGCACACCGGATCTGTCCCTGCGTACACACACAGACACACCTGTACACACGGCTAAATAGGGATAGGGCTCAGGGGTATCATTAGGAGGACATGAGAGGCTCTTAGCCCTCCCTCGCTTCCCTCCTCCTATCTTGTTCTCCCTCCTTTCCTGCTCAAGCATCCCATTAGACCAGGGCAAGTCTGAAAGATGCCAAGTACTGGTGACCAGTGCAGATGTTAACAGTTAGGCTCGCTTAAGAGCAGCCCATTTAAGAAAGAGAGAGGCTTTTTGATGATGTTTATGATATTTAGCAAATGCTCAGAAAGCCAGAGGCTGAAAGTTTCAGCAGTTCGTACATCCAGAGCTGGGTTCTTAGGATGCAGTTGATGCGCATGACGATTAAGTAAAGAAGCCATTCATCTATTCGTTCGTTCATTCAGAAAAAGCCAGCCTATCACACCCCCAGCCATCCACAGACAGACGCTAAGAAACTCAGGACTACCCCCACAGATCTTCCCCTCATCTCCCTTACCTCTCTGAAGCCCCTACGAGTCAAGGTAATTCATCGTATCCGTCCACATCCCAATGCTAAAGCCGCGACACTCACAAACAACGGAAAAGGGGAGCATCCAAAACACCAGCACGAAAAAAGACATCTCAAAAGAGAGACATCCCTTACTTGCCCTCCTTCCTGAGGAGGAAGAAGAAGAAGATGAGGAAAAGGAAGAGAGCCTGCTGGTGGTGTCGATGGTGGGTGGGGGGGCTTTTTAAAAATAGCAAGCTCTGCAGCACAGCTCGGCCAGCTCCCTGCGTGGCGTCCTCCCTCTGCCCCGAGCAGCCTCCGGAAGGAGCGTGGCGAAGATGCACTCAGAGAGCGGAAGAGAATCGAGAAGGGTGGGTGAGACATGGCGGCACGCCCGCTCTAAAAGGCATTTGTTTCATTCTTAATTGGCGTCTGGGGCCGTGACTGCAATTTGCCAGCGGAGCGGTGACTGCCATGGAGACACGGCGGCTATAAATAGGCGAGCTGGGAGTCCCACGGTCTCAATTCAAAATATTGCAGCCTCCTCCTTAATGAGCGCTCAATCCCCTCACTGTGTGACGTTTCACCTGGTGAGGTGTGCATGTGTGTGGGTTCAAACATGCAGATTTGCAAGTGCATACAGTAGCAAAGACGAAATAGGAATCAAATTCTTGAACAGGCATATTTGGGAATTGGTAAGAAAGTGGGAAACGGGTTGGGGTTGCTGGCGCGGAGAGCGAATCGATCCTAATGGAATAAAGCACGGTGCAGAACGTGTGCACAGCCTGCTTACAGGCATGGAAATGCTTCAGCCCGTCAGCCGTTAACAGTCACGGAAAAACTTCTTACTCCGTCAGCAATTACCTTCGCAGGACCTTCGGCGAGGGTTTTACGGTGGCGCTGAGGATTAGGATCTGATTGCATCTTAAGTCACCCTCGCTCACTTCTTTGACATCCCTCCAAATGTGTTGCACCTCCAGGGACTGAAGCAGCCTCGCTCTCTCTCCCCCGACTAATGTGGGTTTTAGGTACACACACCGAACGCAGCCTAGTATCTGCCCCAGTTTAGGGAAGAAGATCTTAATTGGCAAACATCTGCTTCCTCTCTGATGGGGCGGTGTTTTATGAATCCAGCTACCGAGTGGAACCAAACGTCAGATAAGATCGACACTGAGAGGACCTGATAAACTTCCTACTGCACGGCTTCGTGTCTGGACCTGTCCCAGAAATTGAATGCGGTCCCAAGAATCGTACATTTTAAACAGGTTGTTTGGATCCTGCACAAAAGTGGTCAGTTAAAAGGAGCGTGACTGCATCAGCTATTATTTGTCAATGTGGAGAAGATAATATCTCACACCTCTTAAACAGAGAAGGAGGAGGAGGGGGACCTCGAGCGTCATATCTCAGCATAACAACCCCGATGACGTTTCTCCCAGGTCTCCAAGGCGGACCGGAGGAAGGAAAAGCAAGCGAGGAGGTGGATGGTGGAAAGGAGGAGTGTTGGGAAAAGTGGGCGGTTGGTGCCAATCATCAGCCAGCAATTTGTTTGCCATTTCTCTGGGGTGCCCCTCTCACCAGGAACAACAAACAAATTTTATTTTGAACCATGCTATTTCCTGTTTCCATCCAGCGAATCAATATGGATTACGCTCTCAATCAGCTTCCTGTTAAAACGCAATCTAGGCGCTGAATCAGTTTATTGCTTGGGGACCGAGTCGGTAATAACCGAGACCCTCTATCTTGTTCAAACCAGAGAGGTGGAGGGAGGGCGAAATTACTGCTGGGGATACGTTTGTTCCGCTTTAATATGTCGGGCGCGTGCGTCTTTCCCTATGAATTGCTCCGTAATATCAATATCCGGTCAGGATACGCAAACACGCCGTATATGCGCAAGTACAGAAGGGGTAATCAGGAGCAACAGCTCATTGAATCATGAAAGCAAACAGAGGTCGAAGAGCTCAGAAGTTCTGAACCTCTTTTGTGAACCTTATTTTATTACCATTGAATCCAGGTGCTCTTAAGGCCTTTGATTACGGCACTCGTAACATTCCAAACCAGTCAGAACTGCCACAGCCGTACCTCTCGAAGCCCAGGCTGACCTTTGAATCCGTCTGTTTACAAAGAAACGTGTGTGTACGATGGGTGATGACACGCTATCTACACAGCTGTATTTGATAATGGCTCCTCATACACAACTGTGAGGCACAGTAGCAACACATCCAGACACTTTTCTCTCCTGAACGCGATTGATCTCTTGCTCGCACACGAGCGCTGGCAATATTGCTCTGGGCTGGAAGAGAGCACCTGCTCAATTGTTTAGACAGGAGCTGGTAGGACAGGGTGCTTTGCTTTGCACGCTCCCGCTTTCTCACAACTCTGTTTGCTTAAGTCACCGAGCTATGCAGGGATTATTAAAGAAATCTCCGTCTGACAGACACATCAAGCTCTGCTTACATAAAACAGGCTGCTAACTGCATCTTGTGCTGGAATAAAAACCAAAGGTTTTGCTTTTCGTTTTTTTTTTGGTAGGCTCTCCATGTGTCTGCATGCTACAGGATAATTTTTGAAATGACTCTCACAAATAAACGTCTTGGTCTCCAAAAAACGTGGATCTTATTTACCCAGGGTTTGATCTGTGCTGAATTGCTACGTTGTTCCCACCAGGGGGCATCGTTGGACGGAAAGTTGATGTGACTCCAAACCTCTAATTGTAGCCCGTGCGTGCACAGTCTCGTGTTTTTATAGCAAATCGCACTCGTTCTGGTTGGACAAATCATTTTACGACCAATTTTGCAGATAAGTAGGTCTAGACGGGGATGCGTACTGCGTAAGATGTGCCCATTATCAAATAAGATGGAATGTCCTAACCGTTTAAACCCACTTTCCGACAGGCGGTTCACTTTTCGAAACGATTGTGGATGTAATAAACGGTTGGCTGTTTGGATAAATGACTGATGTAGTTTGAAAGCTGGTTAAGACCACCAGGTTAGTCTAACCACAATATGCATAACAAATAATGATGAATTGATTTGCTTCAGAGCTCCAGTTCAGCCCTAAACAAGCCATAATGGCTTCTGATCGCTGACTAATCTTAAAGCAAGATCAAACTGTACCAAATGCAGCAATTTGGGCAGGGTTAACATTTAGTCATACTGCAGATTCCCTTATAATCTCACAGCGTACAATGAAAGTCACAGTGGGCTAATAGTGGCGGGGCTGGGGCTCTTCTGCTTCATGGTCCAGAACCTTAACCGCTGTGCCATTACTGTGTCAGAGATCGTCTAAGGTTCATCCTCAGATAACTGTGGTTTTCTCTGCAATGTTTTTGTTATTCCATAAAGCTCTAACGCTTTATGCCAAAAGTTTGCAGACGATAATCCTGTTTTGTAAGGTTATCAACAAATTTAGAACTTGTGAAGCTGTGCTTGTTTGTTCTTAAGACACTCTTGAGCATGTACTTCTCCTGTATTTGTGACAGAGCCATTCGGATACAGTGTAAATCAGCCCAGTCTTCTTGCTTATTCCAAAACAAGTTCATAAGCTTCGAACAGTCAGGCCTGTCGGCGTTCGGAAAGTGGTGGACCAAACCAAATTAAACTTTAGTGCAGTAATGATTAATGTATAAGTTTTGGCTCTTCACGTAACAGGAGAAGGACAAGCACTGGCAAGATCCGCCTTGGAAATATCATCCAAGATTGGCTGACTGTGATGCTGTAGGTGTTGTTTTCATGCACGCCACGCTGCTTTCTCAATCAGGAATGAGAACTGGGGCTATGTTTAAAAAGTTAACCTTGCTCAATAAAAGTCTGTAAAAACTTTGAATCCAGTAAGGTTTGTCGAAAGAACCAATTGAACTAGCAACAGTTAGGACTGCCTCAGCGGTGTTTGCTTAGTGATTACACTAGATGGCGCGTTTGCGCATGGATAAATCGCTTGTTGCGCTTTCAGCTCGGGCTACTTATCAGTTTATTCTGTATCACAGGACAAAATGAGTGAAAGCAGAAGGAATAAGAATTAGATTTAAGAGTAAATAAAACTCTTATTATATTCAATAGCTATGACTCAAAGTAATGCATCTAAACAACAATGGATAACAAGCTGGATATTAATATATCTGTTTTCATTAACACATTAGCAAAGCTTAAAGTCGAGTTCTAGGCTGAAAACATTTAACCCACCAGTAAATGAATTGAAGAAGCCACTTCAATGTGTTAAAAATCCCAAACTGAAGCCTAAAGCACGTTGTGGAGTCGCGCCTCGTTTTTTGCATTGCGGGTCTGTAGTTATAACAGAAACCTTAAATTTTGTTCCGTAAATGCCGTAGTAGCGATGTTTATAACGCAAACTGTTTGAACCCTTGTCTCTACCTTCATACTTGATGAAGCTGGTGTGGAAAAGCTCTAGCCACTGTAAGCCTAACCCCAGAGCTCAAGTTTCCTATGGAAGTCTTATCAAATTTAAACCAAACGCCGTTTATTCCTCAATTCCTCTCTCTACTTTGTATTTCGCATTTAGTAAATTCTGGATCATGAACGAAGTGGTGCAAGAACATGCAAACTCATTGCGTTTCATTAATAATTTGTTTAGTAGGAGTGAGCAGCTATCTGTGTGAGATGTGAGATGGTCTGCTGCTGACTGATCGCATTACCTGCCGAAAGATCCAAATATTTTACGCTCCAGCTACGAATTGTGCCGAATAAACCAACTTTTTCCGTGGTGTTAGGCGTTATAAATGCAGCCGCCAAAATAACCCGGCTTATCATAAAGGTGATGGTGCGTTGCTTTCTCGATCACATTCTCAAAGTCCCTCAAACAGAACGCACTTGCACTTCAGAAAACGAGAGCATATTGAGACCGGATCACCTACCTTTCAGTGTCCGGTGCTAAAGAGAGACCATTCAAGTGGACAGTGTCATCTGGGAATGGTTTTGCAATAAAGTCCCAGTGCGTAAACCGACGTGTTTTTTTTTTATCCGCACTAAATTCCGCGCAGCAGCCGCTCCGAGTCGCCGCGTCTCTTCAGCTTTGGAGCAGATAGATTAAATTATTGATGGCGGAAATCGCGCGGGCGAGGTAACGCACTCCCATGACTGAGTGGATCCTTCACAGGTCGCTCCGAGAGCTCTGGGCGGCATGCTCGGCACGAACACGCACACACACACTCACTCTCTCCCTCTCTCTCGCTCTCTGTGTTTCTCACACACACTCCGCGCTGTATGAATGTGCGCTCGCAGAGCTCCGCAGCTTGAAATGACGGCTTCATTCCGCGCGTCCCCGGTACCTCTCTGCACGGTGACGTAGAGGCACGTGACTCCAGCGGGTCGGTCGGTCTGAAGAATTAACCGAAAATAGCTCGGGGCTCCATTCAAACCGCAGACTAGAGTACTGTAGTAAAGCAAAAATAGCAGGCTGTTTGTAGGAGCCAACCTGCACTGGTGTGGACGGTTGGAACTGAACGCGGTACAGGATTGTACACACTTAACCCGCATAACTAGAAGCAGAGTTTTTAGTTCCTTATCATTGGATAGGTGCTGATTGGTTCTGGTACCACTGACAATCATTGGTGAGAAAGGTAACTGAGTTTAAACTAAGTAAATGTAGTTGTTACACACCTCGCCCTTCATCCACTCTCTGTCCTCTCGATTCAGGATTCTTCCCACTAAAATCCAACCCTAAAAACCCACACTTCACACACATCTCCAGTGGCTTTTACGGTCTACTAATGGATTTGAGCATAGCAAGTTAAATGGTTCTACACCAACACTAGTGTTCTTTGGTTATCCTTTCTATGGAAGTCTAAAATAGAAAGGGTCTAATGATTGTAGACCTTCCCCCACCTTAACCGAACCTAACCTGTTTGTAGGGAAGTTCAAACACCCCAATGAGTCTCAGCACCCTGACAACTAAGACTAAAAAGTCTTTGTTTGTTTGTTTGTTTGTTTGTTTGTTTTAACGGGAGCTTGTCTTTGATAAGCTGAAACAAATTAACACCAGAAACTCCAGTTTATGACCATAAGGTTTTTGCAACACAAATACAGCATTCATGCCTTAACCTATTGCGGACCTTCTGCAGCCATAAGTGTTTACCAGAAACCAAACCATTGCTCAGACCCCTTCATTTTGGATCCATTTGACTCCCGGCCCCATATTTCATTGGCCAGTCTCCAATCTCTAAACTCCACAAATGTAAGAGTCTTTTCCGACTTTTATGCACATGTGAACTTCACAGGCATCAAAAATGCAGAAGGCTCAGGGGGCTTCATTCATGCTCTAGACCAAACCAGTGTGCATTGTTTTCCAGTGGATCACAGGATGGGCTCAAATGAGACACCTTCATGTGAAAGACCATCCCGTGAAATGGATAGTTGCCTTTGTGATTGTAAAAAAAACAGCTTCAAAGTGAAGCGGTTCCTCCTGCTTTCTGTCACATCAAGGTCCCATTCTTGTCTGGAGATCTCCTGTGCCTGATATCTTAAACCATTGTCCGTCGGTTATTGAGCAACGCATTAGTGTGCGAGAAGAGCCCGCATGTCAGATGCTGCCTTCTTGTAAAACCATCCTTTAGCACTAGTGATTCAGATGCCACTGTGATGCCAGTTAAAAGCAATCGAGGTTGAAGTGTGTGCAAAAAGGCTCTTTGGCTAGACGACTTTTTGTGGGCCCCAGCCTGCAAGTTATTTCTTCGCCAACTACTTGGAGACGTCCTTTCCTTTTGTGCTATCTCACAGTCATGATTATTCTCTAAGGTGATGAGACTAACACATGCACAATCACACCCAGACCCACCAGATCTCATCCACAGACACACAAACACTAAGAGATCTGTGCTCATCCCCCTTCAAGCATCTGTGGGGACATGCCAAGATGATTATATAGCACTACCCAAAGGATCACAGGAGGAGAGGGTAAACTCTGGATGACAAAGAGTTGCATCAGCAATTGCTGAGAGAAATGACTCCAAAAGAAACAGAAAAAACCTTCACCTCGAACCCTGCATGCACATGTAAGCACCTACCAACCCACCCACCCAGCATGCCAAGGCTGATCCAGCCAACAGCCGAGTAATTCATAAATAAATCACTCTGCTTCTCATTAGGAGGACAAAAACCACTCAGAACTGCTCTTACAGCACAATGCAGCAGCATCACCCGCTAAATATAGAGGAGGAACGCTTGCTCGTGTTTATAATTGGAAGGAGTGTTTGATAAGGTTTTTATGTGTGCGCTTCACGTAAAAGTACATGATGAGACCCTGAGCTTCTGGCTACATGCGTAGCACAGCTTTGTTGCACTGTAAACATGATAACAGATTCACCACCGTCGTCCTTTTGCTTGTGCCTCCTGAAAAGAGTAGCGAAGGCGGGCCGGGTCGGGCCGCAGAACCAGGCGATGAGCGCGTCGAATGTTGAGAGAGTCGGAGCGGCGTCAGAAGCGATGGCCGTGTCTCTATCCAATAGGTCGGGTCGCTAATGACGTCACCTCAGCTTTCTCAAAATCTCTCTTTCTCCGATGGTCGTCTCCTGGAGCTTCCCAAGGGACAACGGTAGTCCCGGTGCGATCCTTACGATGTAATACCTTTGGTACCCTGACATGCATATGGAGCGGATCTCCTTGTAGTTGGAACATACCTTTTATATATCCGGACCTTCGATGAGTAAATAGAAATGGTGGCAATAATATGAATTATAGCGTTATGAATGAGCTACAAGTGTAAGGTTCAGACTGTGTGCTTGATAGGTCCCAGACTCTTTCTTTGCACTTCATGTGACTCTGATTTAAACAATCATGTTACAGATGTACATTTCCGAATTTTCTAGACACATGGACTAAGCAAACACTGAATATGTGCTAATGACTATTTTAAAAAAGCAAAGATAAAAAGATAGGCGGAACGCCATCGAACACATCTATGACTCAGTGTTCACCCTCACTTGCTGGATCAGCGTGAGCGTTTGTATTTGTGTGTATATATATTCTATCTATAAATATATAAAACTCCTTCTCGTGATATTTAGTATTTGCGCGGTGAAATGAGCCAATCATGCATCGTCCACTTTAGCCAAGCTGAAGGATTGCAGGCTGGGTGGGTAGGGGTGTGACTCATTCTGCCCCCTCCACCGTCTCTCATCTCATACTCAAGCTGCTGTACCAAAGGATTGCAGGTTCTGGCACCGAAACAGGACCGACAGTTCTATATATCAAACCCAAAAATGCTATGCTTAAATGCTGACACCTTTGTGAACCCACGCAGGCATTGTCTGGCCATAATATAGAGACGATCTAACCCGGCTCTTCTGGTCATGCATGCATCAGGCTATAAACCTTCTGTTCAATCCACCCCATAATACCCGTCCACGGCCTCACCTGTTGCGTGCGGCTAAATTTAGGAATCTCACCACGTGAGAGTTTCTCATCAGCTATGACTTCAAATAACCGACTCAATGCTTGACCTCGCTGATCCAAAGTCCAACCACAAAACACGGCATGCATTTATTTCACAGCCTTAGTCCGGCTTACAGGCATGTCCCACAGCTCAGACGGTTTTAAAAAAGACACCCTGACGTAAAGCGGACCGGTCAGACGCCTTTGCGACTGTTGTGTCCGTTTCACACGCCAGCTTACACACGCCCACCGCCATCGCCTGCTCCTCACACTCTCAAGCACCCGCACGCACACACAGACACACGCAGGGAACAGAGATCCCTCGGCAGCGATGCCAATGTAAAACGCAGGCGAGCATGCAAGAGGCGTCTTGCATACGTACCCGGGCGGTGACGTTGGCGAATGGTTAGTTAGAGGATTCCTCAGTGCAGCCCCAGTTGCCAGGTGCTGGCACTAGCGCTTGCTCTACAGCTTTCGCATGTCGCAGCAAGAGCATCGGTCTATTTTATAGCACTGATCAGAACGCTGGAAGTGGGTGGTAATAAGAGGCGAAGCTCGAACGTGCAGGGCCGCCTCCGGTCTGAACGAACCAGGGGTCAAAGGTAGGATCGACGCAACTGAAAATTGAACTGAAAATGTTGTTTTAAAGATTTTAAAGAAAGGAATTGATCACCGAAAGGAAATCCTGTTCCAGGATTGATCCTGGATCAGAATCAGCAGGCTATGAGTAATCAAGCGAGAATGAGCTACAGACATTCAGCATGCCTCTGTGGAGCGGACAGGAGTATTATTAATGCAAATGAAAATAGAAGAATTAAAAAATAGAAAAAACAAAGCAGATCCTCTCACTGGCATATTTACTTAACACGTGTCTGAGTCACCATGCTATATTAAGGTTGCATCAGTTGTGCTGCGTCAAATTCTAAAATAACCCCCCCAGGTGTAGAACTGGGTCTGTAATTATGATATTTTGTGCCGGTACAAATGGCATATTTTGGCAATGGAAAGGGAATTAGGAAATGATGATGCTATTATTAGAATGAGAATTGAGATGTTCTTGTCAGCCCCATATTTTATTCTTAGAGGAATTCAAGATTGGTTTTGCTATTGTAATAGAGGACCTGTTAAAGCATGAAATATCCTTTCATTAAAAGCATTCAACATCTTACATCTTCTACTGCTATAAATGATGAAAATAATTAATATCAGATATCAGAACTGGGTCTACTGCATGATTAAGCTGTATAGATTCGCCTCTATTGAATAAGACATAGCGTTGTTTATTGTTTAGATGTGTTATGGATGGACACCCGCCCTAACTGCAGAGAGAGAGAGAGAGAGAGAGAGAGAGAGAGAGAGAGAGAGAGAGAGAGAGAGAGAGAGAATGAGGGAGATTCTCGCTCAGATGACACGAACCCATTTATGGACCAGTCCAATGACGTACATTGCAGAAAGTTCTATAAAAAATATCCTCCATACAAAGTGTGTCGTGCCCCCCTCCCATCCCCTTCACCAGCCCACACCCACACCATAAACCCACAGCGCTCTCATTCTCTCTTCCACAAATTCAACAAATAACCAATAAATCCCTAAATAAAGGAGGAGGAACCACACGAGCCTGAGCACAGATGAGTTTCATACTATATTTAAAGAGCACAAATATTACAAACAACCCAAACGACTTGGACTATTAAAATCTCTAAAAGCCCCTAAAAACGTATCCCTCTGTTACCGGTACATGCAGAAAGGAAATCAGTTCCAAAGCCCTGTGCTTTGATAAGAGACGAGCTGCAGAGCGATTAAACATTAATAAATGATCAGATCCTAATTGTTCATGCCTGATGATCTTTAAACCTTGCCATCAAACGCGCTCCTATAGCGACGTAATGATGCAAGCGCGCCCATTAAAGCTCTACCATCAAAAGACAAAAATATTTTAATGAAGAAAATGACCATAATTTACCGGTGATGAAACGCAAAAGAGGCTCGTGAGCCCCGAACCGAGGGGGACACGGTCATAGGGAAGTTAAAGCGCTGAGAATCAGAGGCTTTTCCTCCTGATGGCTTCTTGGTTAAAGCTGGAGCTGCTGCAGAAGAAGGGATTTTCCTCAGGGCTTTTAGGTCCGAACGCACGGCGCCGGGCGCTAAATAACATGTCAGAGGAGTTGCCGCAACTTGTGGGATCGTTTTGACATGCTATTTAGTCAAGTACAGGCCGTTTTGGACCTGGAGCCGGAGCCATGGAGCAGATGCGGATACAAAGGAAGGAAGAAAAGGAGGCGCTGCTCCAATCCGCAGCCTCACCCAGCAAGCAGCTTCACCCTCGGAGCAATTCGTAAACTTATTCAGCGGCTCAAGTCTCAGGATTTCCGGTTCCAAACGTTGACGGGTTCCCTTTGCTCTCTTTCTCGTTCTCTCTGGCTCTGCTCCGGTTCTCTTAGTGCGCCCTCATGAAGACTCGCTCAGCCATTTCCCTTATCGGCGGAAAATCTTATCGGCGCCTCCATCTAACCGAGCCGTGTCTGACCACGCCTATCCCAATTCTCATCCCATTTCTACGGGAATAAATACGGCACTGTACTTAAAAAAACCCTCATTCCACCAGCTGTTATTTTTTTAAAGCAGTTGGATTGAGATGCTTTCTGTGATGTAGCTGATATTTTGGTGAAGATTTGGAAAAGAGCGGAGATTCCAGCTGATGGTGGAATGAGGGCTGGAAATCCAGACATGAATGAAACGGAGGAGTAAGGAGCAGTAGTAAAAAAACAGACCGACTATAGACACCTAGAGAGAGGAAACTGGACCGTAACCAGCCAGATTACAGAGATCCATGGTATCTAACGAAATACATTTATAGATAATAGATAGATAGATAGATAGATAGATAGATAGATAGATAGATAGATAGATAGATAGATATTCAGTGAGTATTATAAATCAGATATTTCGTTTAAATTATGCATCGTTATTCATCAATCACACACATTTTTCACTAGATTCCCAGGAGAATGATTAAACCACAAATGTGTACCTTTGCATTAAAACGGTCCTTCTTCTCAAAAAGGCAAAAAGCCCAAAAACAAAGCCCTGAGCTAATTCCCATCACATAAATGCACATATTTGCACTTACAATATTTGCTGACCATTGACTTACGCATTAATAAGAGCAGAACATAAACAAACGCCAAGCATCCAGCATCACCTCTCCATGAATGAGTCATAGGAACCTCCTGTTAAACTGGAGCAACTTTCTAATCACCACAATCTACCTTTATACACAGCTTTAACATATCACACACACACACACACACACACACACACACACACACACACACACACACACACACACACACACACACACAC
>JAUZST010000118.1:51460-80829 GCA_034779995.1 Parotocinclus haroldoi | reverse complement strand
CACACACACACACACACACACACACACACACACACACACACACACCCACACACACACACACACACACACACACACACCCACACACACACACACACACACACACACACGGATATACATGCGTTTGTTACTTTTACCCTTGAGTATGTTAGATATTGAAACTGTATAACTTGGGTGTGCTCCCATCCATCACCTTCATTAACTTCTTGTCTCCTGTATTCATTTGTATGGAGTTTGGTGTCAGCACATACTTTGCTGCACACCCGTAGGCTATTGTAGACTTGTACAGCAATTTTTACCATTTCACATCATGTCAGGTATTGAGAAAATGTAAAACTATAGTTCCCTTAAAATGTATTTTGTGTAATTCCTCAGAAAAAAAACACACTTATGTACGAGTGAAATAAGCTGTCAATGTATCAGGAGAAAACATTGGTATTTTTTCCTTGCAAAAAGGCCTTGTACATGAAATCAAAGTATGCCGCCTTCTCACAGCCAGGAATGACCTACCTGCCTTCAAGTAGAGCTCACAAAGATGAGTGAAGGGTCACCAGTAGCAAATCTGAGCACACTGTAGTAGACTCTTCAACACAGACAGCAGCATTCAAACTGTCCTTCATCAGCTCTTCTGTGAGTTTCCTCCTATAGAATGGCTGAACATCTATCTGAGACGCAACTGTTTGCTGAAAGCATGGTCTCAAGTTCAATTCACAGCTATAATTTTTTTTATAATTAGACCCACTTGGGAGACATAGAATAGCATAAAGGCCAACTATTCAGCTGAGAAATGTATTGTGCAAAAATATTTCCGAAAAATGAATTCAATATTTCTAGTAGATCTCTGGCTGAACGTAAGTATTTCAGTGTATATTTCATTTGAAACGATAAACAACAAACGAAATGCTTTACTCAATTCATAACCGTACAAAAGAAATGAAAAAAATGTTTCCCTTTGTAACCTCTGTAACCACGGTGTACAATATGAATGAGTAGGCATGTTTAGTGGTTCCATATTACCCCTGAATTGTGCTTTGGTAGCTTAAATATACAAAAGACCAACCTATGAATTTAGTCCTATGAAGTTAATCATGCTTAGAAACATTTTCTCTACATATCATATCAGCATTATTACAGTATTATATTATTATAGTCTTAGCACTGACTGCAATTTGCAAAATCAATGAAAAATAACAAGCATTTGTGAAATGTTATTGGTAGTTGTGGGCGGAGGGACAAAACAGAGACACACAATTGATGTATTTTTAATGCTTTTTAACTTTATGATATATATTGCCATTTAAATAATTGGTGGCTTCCCACTGGATCTCTGTTTTTGATCTTTCTTCATGCAGTATGAGGCAAGCCGTTTGATGTTCAAACTTTAAATATTTTGCATGATTGTGTACATCCAACTTTGACCACAGCACTGTCTAACTCCCAACAAAGCACAACCCTTTCGGAATCTCTTTAGGGGCCTATTTGTTTTGGCAAGAATAGTTGTGTCTGTGATAGCATCATTAGGCGGGTTTTCTCTCTAAGTTTTTTGGCTGTCTTTAGAGGACTGTTTGCCAAGTTCAGGCTCCATGTTTAACTGCAGGGGTGGGAAATAACAAGCACCAGAGGGATTTCAGCCAGTGCATTATGGGGCCAATACAGAACCATCCAATACTCTGAAACTCCAGCTCAGCCTGAGGCCTTTTGTACTGCCTTGTGCTTCTTGTTGGTAAAGTCAGTCTTGCAGTCACTTCAGTGAATTCCTAGTCTTTGTTGTTGATGCCAAAATGCTAGAGAGGCCAGCCTCATCATTATCGTTTCTCCCCACCGAGTACTCTCCTCCCTGACTGAGCCCATCCCTCACACCGATACTGCCCTTGTTTTATTGCTAGCTTCTTGCCAGTGAAATATTTTGCCTCACTGCTACTGCTTACTGCATCCGAAGTATGTGTATGAAAACAAAGAGTCTCCCTTTTCTTTCCAGAAACCCTGATGAGCCGACAAGAAATCAATAGCAGCTTTCCCAAGGTTGGATAATTAACAGAGCGCTTGTGCAGGGTAGGTTCACAGGTAGGAGCCTTGTGTGACGAGATTGTGGCACTTCAAATGTATGGGAGACACTGAACTGCAGATTAAAGTGTCAGAACGTGAGAGGTAAACACACTGCGGCATGTTAGCGTGCCCGAGCCAGAACGTGTACTTTTTGTGGGAGTGTATGTATGTGTGGCCAAGATAACATTTATTTTCTTGAGTTGTCTATGAGCAATTTAAAAAGCAGATCTGGCCATTGCTTCTGTCACTGAAGAGTCAACGTTTCTAAAGAGGGGAAAAAAAATGAGACCAACCAAGGAGAGTGACACTTGCGACTTTCCAGTGTGGACATGTTGGCAGTACAAACACTGATAGATGGAGGGGAGGAAAAGAGCTCCTCATGACAAACTTTCAAAAAATGTCAGCCTTTCATGGTTTTGAGAAGGCCCATTTCATATCTATTACAGCAGGCTTTCCACAGCCGATATTTCAGATTTGAATGCTGCCTGCACTGCAAATCCTCTGCCAATCTTTCCCATAAGCATCTTTGCTGGCTCCCCTGTGATGCATTCTTCCCCTCTGTACCTCCCGCTCTCCCTCTTTTGATGTGACAGAACAAACCACGACCTATTAGGATTAAGGCTTTGAAAAGATCTTTGATGCCGTTCAAGGTTCCTTTATACTAGTGAGCTGACAATATGAGCAGTGTGCAGGCAGCTTGCCGAATGAGGTGACTGGTTGTCCTTGTTGAGGTTTGGTGCCGTCGCCTCCCCCAAACACACACACATACACACACTCCCCCACCATCTCCACTCTCACTCTCTAAGAACCTTAAAGCACGCGCGCACACACACGCACACGCACACACACATGTTTGTATTGCTAAATTTGAAAGCACCATTCACTGGCTGTGTATTATTATAGACAACTAATGTCTCCCTACACCAAACCCTAGACCTAACCCTAGACCTAACCCTAGACCTAACATAACCAAAACCTTAACCTTAGTACTTGCAAGGAGCAAATTGTTTTATACTATTAGTTACTTAACAAAATGTAGCTAAGAACAAAATGCACTTTGTGAAGACCAGCCTAATGCCTTTATGCTCTTACATTTCTAGCTTACATTACATTTTGTTTGCTTACATTTGATGACATTCATGTCTCTAAAATATATACCCCAAATCAGAATAAGCTGGAACTGTATGGGAAATGCATGTCAAAAAACTACAGTGTTTCCTACATTTTACTTTGACTTTTAGTTTATTGCAGACAGTATAAACCTGAGATGTTTAGGTTTTGTCTGGTCAACTTCATTTTATTTGGTAATAAACATCTATTCATCCATTTCAGGTCTGTAATGCTGCTTCTGTACCAAATCATGATTATACTCACTTGTTGGCATGACCATATTGAAATAATTTAGTTTTTTAAAAACTAATTGCCAACCTAATAAGCTGCTTTTAGTGGGTTTTTAGTGGTGAGAAAAACACAAATCTTTTTTTTTTGCTCTAAAAAAAATCTCGAACATTTTGTATTGTTAGATTAAAATTTCTATATTCAAAGCAAAATTCTCCGATTGTGTATTATAATAGACAAATATCCTAAACTTACAAATAACCATACAAAAATGCACTTTGACTATAAACTATTTTTTTTGTTATAGCCTTTGTTTTTTGGGCAGTGATGGTTCTAAAATATAAACACAAACACACACATGCACACACGCGCGCACACACACACACAAACGTGTATTGCTGGATCAGAAGTTCTCTATTTAAAGCAAATAACCTAACCCTAGAAATAACACAAGATTTTTGCTTTTTTGCTTTCTTTTTTTAAAAAGTTTAATTTTGGTAAAAAAAAAAAACACTCTTGACCGTAAGCTAAATGTATTGTTATAGCTTTTGTTCTTTGTAAACACACACACACACACACACACACACACACACACACACACACACACACACTGTCTTTCACTGTCTTTCAGTGCCGTCCTCTGGTCTGTAAGACACTTACAAATGTGTCTGTTTCTGTCTGTGGGTTTTGTCTTGCTTTACTAAGGCTTCTCACCACAGATGACTTGGCTCAGTGCCCTTGCTATATCCGAACTGTTATCCAGAATCAGCTGTAGACAATGGCTGTTTTTCTTCATCCTCTCCCGAGGACACACAATGTCAAAGGCAGCTTCAGAGCTAAGGAAATGTGAAGGACAGGGATAAATGCATTGCCACGTTATTCAAAGGCAATGAGCTATTGAAAAAACGTAGCAAAGAAGAGGGGAGAGAACCCCATTGGCCACTTTTCTTTAGCTAAATTGATTTTGACATGCACCTGGGAGTGGTTTTGTACTTCTTTGAAACAATGTTGCAATGTTTTGTTAGCCGTAGACACAGGATAAGGAATTGGACCTCAAAAGGAGTGTGATTCCATATTCATTGAATGTGCATGTTGAAAAGTGAGGACGCCTCCAATCTGGAATGCAAAACTAGCAAATATTCCAGAATGAGTTGATGTCGCAGTGCCAGGTCAAAGCGTTGTAGTCTACGTAAGTGCAGACATCATTTTTCTACTTTATTCCCCAAGCATCAAAATACTCGAGAGCATGTATGACAGAAAAAAAAAGTTATGCTATCTAACAATCCCCATTTCTTTTATATTATCTAAAAAACCTCTCTGAAAATGTCATTTTCTGCCTCATTTCTGCCTTGCTGTAATGGTATGGTGGACATGATATTGAAATTCCAGTGAAAGATTCTTAGAGAACATTGTAGAGGAAGTGCTGAGGATCCCATTAAGATATGACCTCTCTTTCTGTCTCCCACAGCCCCTAGCTGAATCACACTGAATGTATCTGAGCAAATGACACTGATCACTGCCAAGCCATGAAGTTATGGAGTGAGATCGCTCATTCCCACAGAGATTGTCAGAAGATTGCTGCTTCAGTGTTAGTACTGACCTTATCTTCCTAACCTTATTGACCTTATCTCACTGGCTCTGCATTTACATTCTCATCACCAGCTCAAAGCCTCTTGGGGCTGGAAGAGTGAATCCTAATCTTTCATAAAGCTCCTAAAGTTGACTTTCTGATTTGGAGAGTGCATGTAAAAGACAACTTCATGGAAAAGTACACCAACTGTAATGTTTAACAGATACATTTATCTGACATATTGCCCTGGCTCTGATAAAGCTTTTTGGATGCTTTTAAAAATGCACATTCTCACTTTGGTGAATTTGAGTGAGTCAATACCTTTTATATTAGCAGCAGGTAAATATTTGGAATCACATATATCTCTGTATATGAATGGATTATGCATACTGTACTGAGATACTTGAAAGGCTTTCAATCTTTTCGAATGTTCTATATTTCTGCATAAATTGGACATAAAACACCATTTTCAGACCAAAGTAAAATAAGGAAAATTATGAAACACCTCATTATCATTTGGATGTGCACCCGGTTGTATTCACAGAGCAAGGGTTAAAGTCGAGGCGCTATCTAGACAACACATTTGTGGAAGTGTATCACGGCATTACCATATTAGATTTATGAGGACCTCACATAAAAAAGTTGTTGCTGCTTATTAGGTTGTAATAGCATGGAATGGAATGGAAAACAATTTCTAAAGAGTTTAGACTTCATCAATCCACAGTCAGAGAGATTGCATACAAATGGAGGAAATCCAAGGCTACTGTTACCCTGCCTTGTAATGGCTGACCAATAAAAACATATTTTTTTACAGCCAGGTGTGTATTAGTCAACAATGGGTAATATCGCAGGGTAATATCTGAGCAACTTAAGGTCTCTTGAACATTGGATAATGGTTATGTTCATGAGTCCATCATCAGAGGAATACTGAACATCAACAGTGTGCATGGCAGGGTTGCAAGGACTACTGTTCTCCAAATAGAACACTGCTGCCCAACTGTAGTTAGCCAAAGATCACATGGTACACCAGCACTGAGATAACAGTGAATTCTTAATTATACCACAAAATGTATGCCAGGTAAATGCCAGGACATCTGTCCAAGAACTGAAATTCGAGAGAAAGCGAATCGTGCAGCAAGACAGCAACCCTAAGCACACAAGTTGTTGTAGCAAAGAATGGTTAAAAAAGAACAAAGATGAAGTTTTTTGGAACATTCAAATCAAATCAAGTCTTGACCTTGTTTAAAAAATGTTGAAGAACCAGACGTAAGAATGTTCATGTTAGGAAATTCACCAGCATGATAGAGTTTAAGCAGTTATATACAGAGGAGTGGGCTACAAGTTCTTTTAGCCAATGTGCAAAACTGATATCTAGAAGTCCACAATCTCTCTCCAAAAGGTATACTATCCAAAAGTAGCCTCTTGTGGCAAGACCAAGTGTCTAATTAGGCCACACCTTTAATCATTTCTATAGTTGCCTGCAACATAACTGGATGAGTATTGTAGCAATCCCACATTTACATCTGGGTGCGTTATTTTTTTGTCAATGAGTATATTTGTGTTATATAATATAATGAGTAATATAATGAAATGGCGACTTCCAAGTTGAAAGATTTTCTATTTTAGCCAAATAAGACTTGTTGCTATAGAAAGTGTTTTACATGGATTTATATGGATCAGACTTTCATTGTCCAAATACTGCAGTGCTAACATCTGTTTGGATAGGTCTGTTGACTCCCACTAAACCTTAGAGAACTTTGTGCTGTTCCAAATTCTAACAAAGCACCTTCTTGTATTTAAGTTGGCCCATCTCTAATATATATAGCTATGAAATGAAGTAGCCTTTGACCAAGCGTTGTTTTTTGCAAGAGGTGCCCTTACTGATCCAGAAAGCTATGTTTGTTTTTGTTTTAGCCTGTGATTGTTGGATTCCATGTAAAAAAGGCTCTTAAAACAATTGGAGCCACATGGTTGGCTCATTAACCTGCGGCTTTTGCTATAAACAATAACAAAATAGGAACACTTTTGATTTGGGAGCATTAGTTGGTTGGCCCTTCTGATGATTTGTTTTGTGACCCAAGAACAAAATCCCTGGGTGTGAATCAAGTCTCACTGACAATGACGTTTAATGCCATATCCCCGTCCTCCTTTTGTTACTAATGCTCAATTGCTTCCATAACGTGGGTTCTTTTGCCATTGTTTAACTAATCATATCCTCTTCACTAATTTCCTTGGAGGTGAAAAAATGAGACATCAATCATTAATCTCTTATCATGTAATCGAAAATACAAATCTCAGGTAGAGAATGTGGAGTCCATTTGACATTAAGTACAATAGCTTGAAAAGACAACATTAACTTGAGCTCTTATCTATCTAAAATTCCATTACAGTTAGTTTAATTTAGCAGGTGCCATTTTAAATCCTCCTCATATCAGCATATACATTTATATTTTAACCACCATAAACAGAGTATGGATTAAACTGTGTGGTCTATAAAAATTGTGTAGTGAATTTTGTGAATTTAGGTAATTACCAAATGACTAGACATGGCTCTATTCATCCCATTCAACTATTAAGAAAACTGTTAATGAATTTGTATGTTGTCTTCAAGGATCTTTAAGAAAACAAAATATCCCTGATGAGGCTGCTGAAGTACAGATCACATTCCTAGTAATAGAGGCATATGAGAAACATAAATGCTGTTTTCTCTTCTATCTCAAGGACACTGCCTACATGATTGACTGAATTGATTCAGTGAGGAAGACCTAAATAAGTTCACGTCATATACGACTCATAAACATCTCATACTTGTCTTCATTTATCCTTTTATTTTTGTCTTCCAAGTAAGGTCGCTGTTTTATTCATAGAGCATACATATGAAGTTTAATCATCATCGTAAATTTATTTATTGATTTCGTTATACTTCTGTGTTTAGTTAGTTAAGGCATGTGTATTCCCATTCCTTCACGTTCTTTACTGCAGGAGATATACAGCATACACTTACTGAACCCTTTATTAGGATACTATACTGAGTGGGGCCTCCCTTTGCTCTCAAAACGGCCTCGGTTCTTTGTGGCATGTGTTTTGCAAGATGTTGGAAGCATTCCTTTGGAATACATGACTGCATCACCCAATTTCTGCACATTTGTTTAGGTTCATATTTATGCTTTCAAGCTCCTCTTCTAAGACATCACAAAGGTGTTCTATTGGATTCAGATCCAGTGACTGGGGAGGCCACTGAAGGGCACTGAATTCACTGTCATGCTCATAAAACCAGTCTGAGATGACTTTTACTTTGAGACATAATGCATTATCATTCTGGAGGTAGCCATTAGAAGATGGGTAAATGGTGACCATGTATATTCAGTGACCTTGCTCAGATAGGGGGTAATGATATTTCATTGTTATTGTCTGACAAAGTGTGAAACTGATTCAAATTCGTGTTACTTCACCACTACGTTCTCTCCACTGGCTCCCTATATCTGCCTGCATCAAAACCCCGATGCCCGTCTACAAGGCCAAAAGAGGATCAGCGCCTTCTTCCCTGAAGGTATTAATAAAACCATGATCTGTACCTCATATCCTTTGAGACACAAGGTTGGTCTTGATTGGACCCACCACACAAGATTAAAGAAAGTCAAGCACCAAGACTCTTACTGGCACCCAGGTGGTGAAATTACCGTCCTCCGAATGCCTGAATGACTGAGTGCCTTGCTTTCAGGGATGAAGCTGCACTGTCATATTTAATAGTATTTTATATATACCATGTACAATATATAAATACTATATATACACAGTACAGTGCTGAGAATGAACAACCACCAAAATAGAACCTGGTTTATGGTGGTCCATAAAGTAAATGTAAGAACCTTTCCCCAGTATTTGCTAATAAAGTGCTGTCAATTCTGTAAAATGTGCTTTCATACATACATTACTACTGTCATATTTCAGCAGGCCAATCAGTAACCTAAGCGGGGAGGAAAAAAAAAGAAAAGTGAAAGCTTAAAGTAAATAATGGATCGAATGAGCTAGGAATCACTGTGAGGTTATGTAGTCATGAATAGGTAAGAGAGAGTGAGAGAGTCAGGGGGAGAAAGAGAGACATGTTCCTTTGTTCGCTCACCTCTCGAGCGACTAGTGTTTGACTTCCTCCCAATAGGAGTGGGTAATTCAGAAGCACTGTGTGAGCTTGTTAGATCACCAAGGCTCATGATGGCACCAATCTTTGCAGACCCTTGACAGCAAATATGTAGTAATGATATTGTCTCCAGCTGGGTAATAACACACAATTCAGGCAGCCACACAGTGCACTGCTTCAGAAATGGAGGGGAGAGAAGAATTGCTCTGAAGGACTGGAGGAAAATGACAGTAGAAATGTCTCCAGCACTGAAGTGGAGCGCTGAAGAAAAAAAAACCCTGAGCAGTCAATAGTGTCTTTCTTCCTCAACAGCCTATATGCATGTCATACCTAAACAAACACTTACCACTCACAAATACAAGGGACAAATAACAGCTGAATAAAACTTAATAAATCAGCATTTTGAACTGTAACACATTACAATCACAGGCCAGCTTCTAATGTCAACCCACTAGTCAATGATGACGAACAGCACTGACCTTAAACTCTGGTTAACAGCTAACTGGCAATAAACGTCATTTCTACCCATCACACTGCCAAAAAGGGCAGAGGGGTTTACCCTCTCCCCTACCGGGTGTGAAATTGTGGCATGTGATCTTTAATGTGCGTGAAGTAGACAAGGCCTTGACACAATGCCTAAAGGCCTCAGGGGGGCCTGCTCTGGCACTGTGGTTTAGTTTCACGCTGGGATTTAGTGTTGCCTCACAGTTCACTTTCAGGCCGAGTTAGGATAATAAGCTTGGATGCCTCCATACTACATGCTGTAACTATAAAACTGAATCCCTCTGCCAATCAAAGAAGAGGAGAAGGGGAGAACTATAGTCATTTATAGTTCATGGCATACAGTTTCTGATGTACTATAAGTAATGCAGTTACTTTTCAGTTTGAGTGGTGTCAGGGGTGCTGAAATTTTAACAGCATACTCAGTGTGCAAGGCAACAACAAACCTAGGCAGGGCACCAATCCACTCACATGGGTACCGTAGAAACACCAGATAACCTAACACAACACAGAAAACTGGAGTACTTTGAGTAAAGCCCTACAGACACGGGGAGTACATGCACACAGAAAGAGCCCAAAACACTCCACCTGGGGTTGAACCCAGAACATTCTCACTGGGAGGCTTCCTACCGAATGACCATGCTGCATCTCTCTAATATATACGTTTTTTTTCCAATCTTTTAGTCTCATGAAACTTGAAAGTAGTATTAAAAATAAAAGAATATATACATAACCATAATAACCATACATTTATATATGCAGTATATACACACAGTAATGTTATATAAACCTTCAGTAGAATACTGTGTGAAGGCAGAGCATGCATTTGCACAGCAAAAACTCTTCTTGTGGATATTCTTTGTGGTGGAATGATGTTGTGGGCTTCTTTGATTGATTGATTGATTGATTTTTTAATTTTGTTTTTGACTCAAGGTCAATGTTATTATGGATAATATGAATAACAGGCTGTGATTATCTGTGGCACTCACCTTCAGCTAATAACTGCAACCAGCCGTGATTTTATTCACAACAAACCCACTCCCTCGTGTTCGATTGCTTCAAAATATGTAATGCTGCATAAAATAGAATAGAACAGAAAATACAATGGATTACCTTTTTTGAGTAACTAGCCCAACACTGGATATTGTACGTATACAGCAGATGATCTCAAGAGAATGAACTCGGACCAAAAGAAATGTAATTTTTCCTTAAAATGATTAGGCACGTTAAAGACTTGCTTAGTGAAATGAATTCTTTGAACCCTTGTTCTATTTTGAAGATTGTGGGTTTTGTTACAGCTTTATGTAAGGTAACTGCTGTTCATGAGTCTGACATTTTATATTGACACATTTCATGGTACTGGCCTGATGTCCACAGTCACATGAGTTTTGAAATTAGAGGCACAACACAAACAAGGTGACTTTATCAAATAACTTTTAACTGCTATGAAAAATCTGTCAAGTTTGAGTTAATATGGTTGTATGTAATTTGGAAATATATAACAGTTAACTTAATGGTATGAAAGTTTGTTCATCTATTTCATTCTTTGCTGATGGGTTAACAATGATTTTGAATATACAGGACCACAAGATAAATTGTTCTAATGAAGAACATTTTACCCAAATGATATTATCAGCACAAGAAAACGGATCCTCCTTTGCATTTCCATACTTATGTTCCTCTGTTATTGTGCTGAACGGTAAGTTAGCTCTTAGATGTTACAATAAAATTGTCATGGTCCAGGCATGCAGTGGCAGACATTTTTATTCCGTCTCTTTTTTTCTGGTTAGCTTCTACGCTGATGATGACACTGACCTTAAAGCAATGGGCTCAGATGCAGGATCTTTATCACTGATTGTTCTACACAGATGTGTACAGGGAGATGCCCTCAGGCACCACTGAATCCTTTAATCTATGTGCTTGATCTGAACTCTCTCCGTTCCACTGCATCGTCTCTCTCTCTCTGTCTCGCTCTCTCCATCTTCGTCAGTCTCATTTTCTGGCCATGAACTCTTAACTGCTGACCAAGCATGGAATTAGAGACTTAAGAGCAAGAGAGACAAAAATGACAGCTCATTCATTCCATTTCTAAAGAAAACATTGTGCAATGTGAACATAAATTGCTATGCTATGTAAACCGTAGTCTTAGAAAATGGCAAATGGAATGAAAGGTATATTAAAGTAAATCCCTTTTTCTTCTCAAGCTCATGGGCTGACATTGTTTCGTTAGAACCAGTCTAATCTTCACTTAGATTTACTTTTACACCCCATACTCAGAATCATTACCCAGTGAAGAACAATACATCTATTGTCCCAGACAAAATGTGATTTTTTTTTTGTTTATGGACGTGAATAATATTCAGTTAGTATAATAGTTTATTAGTCTAGTATAGGCTAGTGAAATTAATTGTATAGATGTTCAGTGTTGCTTCTGCTGATACATTTTGTTCGTAAACAAACTATTATTTTTTTGTATATTTTATATTTGTTTGCAGATTTGATTCTAGTAGATTTTGTAGATGTTTTAGAATATTACTGAAAACTAAAGTAATTGGTAATGAGATTACATTTTTCAGGAAGTAATGGGCATAGTAATCTCCATACAATGTAGTTACGTAATGGGTAATCAGCAATGATTACTAGCCCAACACTGGATATTGTACGTATACAGTAATAACATGCAGATGATCTCAAGAGAATGAACTCGGACCTAAAGAAATGTAATTTTTCCTTAAAATGATTAGGCACGTTAAAGACTTGCTTAGTCAAATGAATTCTTTGAACCCTTGTTCTATTTTGAAGATTGTGGGTAACTGCTGTTCATGAGTCTGACATTTTATATTGACACATTTTATGGTACTGGCCTGTCTGTTTAACTACAGCAAAGAAATGACTTTAACAAATAACTTTTAACTGCTATAAAAAAAATCTGTCAAGTTTGAGTTAATATGGTTGTATGTAATGTGGAAATATATAAGAGTTAACTTAATGGTGTGAAGGGTCGTGTTCGTGTATTACATGCTTTGCTGATGGGTTAATAATGATTTTGAAATGTTCATTAACATTTTTGTTTGTTTTTCACCAGAAAGAAGTGACCTGTCAGTACCCCTGATGCTATGTTTACCAGTACCTAATATAACACATATTTTTCCTGTTGTGTGTCAATATTACACATATCAGAGTAGAGCAGCTACTCAAACACCCATCTGATGAGGCTGAAGACTGCCTGAACATCTTTCTAAATGAATGAATTAATTAATATTTCTCTGATGTGGTTGGGGAATAACTCTAACTGGCATGCTAACTATGTGAACTGCTGTTTGCAAAACAGCCCTTGTTGATGTTGTCTGTTTTCATATTCCTGTGCACAGAAGAACTCTCAAAAGCACACATACATGTTGTTTTTGTCATGATATCGGAAGCTATCAATGATTCAAATCCATACATTTAAATCTATAAATAGATATGTTTTTAAGAATTTGAGAGCAGTATAGATATAATCCTACATACCATTTCACAACATAATTTCCTATCTTAAAATAAGAAAACACAATCACAGGGTCAAATAAATTCCCCCTGAAATTAAATCTCATTTAATAATAAAGGACATTTATTCAAAAATGTTGTGACCACTTTACAGTTACACAACAACATCAGTACATACAGTATACACTGTACAAAAGCTATCAGCTATGCAACAGTGATATCCATCAGGTTTTCATGTCAGTATTTCTGTCACTGTGCTTTAAACCTTAATTGAATTAACTTACATTAAAACAATACTCTCTCTCAATACTCTCTCTACTTCTAAGCAGATAATTGTAACAATTGCAAATATCGTTGTGTAAAAACGTGGCTTGGTGGGTAGCATCGCCAGGGTGGAGTGGCCTGGGACCTCTCTGTGTGGAGTCTGCATGTCCTTCCTGTGTATGCGTGGGTTTACCCAGGGTACTCCGGTTTCCTCCCCCAGTCCAAAGACATGTTTGTTGGGTTAATAAGTGTCTCTGAAGTGGCCCTTAGTGTGTAACTGTGTGCATGACTGTGTGTGTGTACCCTACGATGGATTGGCGCCCCATCTAGGGTTGTTCACATGCGACATCCTGTGAATTAAGCAGAAGATAATGAATGAATGACTTAATTATGCAAAAGTGTAATACAAATGCTTTTCTGGTCGATGTGACTAGGAACCCGCATGCTATGTCAAAATAGTGGTAGAGTTTTTAAACTCTATGTCCGTTCACTGTCTACTTCATTAGATACCTCCTACTTAGGTGGTTCACCTTGTAGATGTAAACTTAGAGACAGGAGCTCATCTGCTGGTGCACGCTTTGTGTTAGTCATCCTGTAATCCTTCATCAGTGTTCACAGGAAGCTGCATAAAGAATGCTGGTGGCTGGATATTTCTGGTTGGTGGACTTTTTTCAGTCCAGCACAGTGGCCCTCGCCATTGAGGGACAGGGTAAAGAAGGCTAACAAAGTATGTAGAGAAATAAATGTTTAAAAGTTTGTAAGTATAGTATATAAATACAAAATGCTCCTGTTTGGTATAGAGAGATTGGGTTTTGAGACAGATTGAGACAGTGAGTGTAGATACAAGGGGTAGTCATTGTATTCCGATATGACTGTAGATTAGCCATAATTATGCACCTCTGATAAACCAGATGCAACCTTCTTATATAAATCAAACTGATAAGTCACATAACACAGTGGTATTTCAACAAAAATAACTAACTCATGACTGTTGAAATAAGCTTTAGAAATGTTATGTTTTCCTTGTGACACCTGTCATAAAAGCTTTTGTAGGTGTTGTATGGCCCTACAAACATTACCGTTAAGAAAAGTGGAAATTAAATTTGTAACTGTCTTGAAATAAGCTGTATTTTTAGGACCATATATTTTCAGCATAACAAATAAGGTCGATGATGTATAAAATAAGTGTATTGTGCTTCATATTTCCTCTCAGCATCAGTGTGAGTCCATTTGGTGGTCAATGGATTGGTCAACGGGATTGTTTTGCTGCCTGGGCTGAGAGTGTGTTAATGTTTGTGCACTGCTCCCCTACAGGCAGCACCACTGCAGGTGGGCGAAAAAGCAATTTCATGGTTCATTCTGCACATAATGCGTGGCTGTAATCTTTGGATAGAGTGTGCCATTTTGTTTAAGTTTTACTGAGTATTGGAAGAGCTCAGCCCCATTCAGCTCTAGCTTAGTGAATGGTGATGAAAAAAGGTGTATATCTGAGTGTGTGCTCAAATGTGAAGTTTTTGAGCAAGCACTGCTAGAATAGAAACTTCAATAGAAAATTGTAATATAAATATAATATAAATATGTTATGGGATGGGTGTTAGGACCCAAGTATGCGGGACAGATGGAATCTCAAGGCGTATAATAAGAATGGGGAAATAATATATATTAACTATAAAAAAGGATAAATAATAAAAATAACTAAAAAGGGAATAAAGTGCGCAGCTGTGTCGCGTGCATTGGGACAGACGTGCAACAAGCACGATAAAACACTGAATTGGGACGGCTCCCATGGAAGCACGTGTCGCGAAAAGCGCAGTAGCACCAGGGGGCGAACGTAAGCTTGAACGCGCAAGTAGCGCGAAGAAGCCATGCCGGGGCGCGTCTCAAATAGAGGATGCGGCCGGACGACAACACTCCAAGCCGGGGGGCGTTTCATCTGGAATGGGCACCCGGTTGGAGTGAGACTATACAGCGCAGGCTCTATCTGGGGTGCGTCTCATTTAGAGCGGGCTGCCGGCTAGAGTGAGGCTCAAAGGGTGCCGAGATAAGGCGGAGCGTGAACCCTCGATGTGTCTCTAAAACGCTAGCTACGTCGGAGGTTCCTCTCCTACACGTCCCTCTGCAAAACAAGCCCCGGGATGTAACCTACTAAGCATAAATGTTTCGCAGCGCATGGCGCAGCAAACGGCAGGACAATCGGACGTGGCACGTCAAGGTGCGCTCTGATTCTGATTCTCTGAATCAGACGACCTGGTGACGAACATCGCCTTAAGCCGCACTTAAGTAGGGAGAAAAGCAGGTGCTCGTCATCAGGTCGTAAATCAAGTACCGGATATAAACCTCCTCACCCATAGCTCTGTAACGGCGAGTAGGGTGGAACGCACCGGGGCGTAAGGTAGGAACCCTAACAAAATATCTATATAATTATACACTGTTGGATTAGATCTAACCTGCAGCTGATCGACTGTCATGTGCAATGGCTCCCCAGATCATCACACCAGCATTTGGGCCAATGTGTCGCTACACAGTAAAGGCAGGATTGAAGCGCTCATCATGAGGCCATGCTCAAGACCACCTGTCATTGGATGCCAAACCTGGATCCCGAACCTGGTTCCTGTCTGTATCAGTCAAGGTTTCTTCCTCCCTCTGCGCCCCCTCTCAAAGTCTGTTAACTGGGCGATGTCTTTGTGTCATAGAGGCATGTCTATCAGTCAACAATCTCTCACCAAGAGGTAAACTAACTAAAAGTAGCCATGTGTCTAATCCAGTGTCTAGTCAGACCACACCTGCAACCATTTACATATCTGCTTGAGATAACTGGATGCTGAAATTTGTAGCAATTCAATTTTTGCCCATAACTATAGCTGATCAGTTTTAAGGTATTCGTTCTCAAGCCATTTTGCTCAGCTCATGTACATGCCATGTTTACAACATTACAACCGTCCTTGATCACACATACAGCTTTTATTAAACCATCTATTAATCTACCCTTGTACCAAAACTCTGCAGGAAACCAATAACAAGGTATAACCAAACAATAGCCTACTTTCACACCAAATAATGGAGGAAAGGGGAATCAGCAAACACTCCTCAGCAAGACACATTGCCAATGGTACCTTAACTAAAAGAACCTACATTCAGCTGGAACTACTGCAAGCCAGGGTCATGCACAGTCTTTCAAAAAACAGACAGAAGCAGCCAGACAGTAGCAGATGCTAGAACAGAATGATGCAAGGTGGGAAAACAATGAGAGCACAGAAACATCCCAAAGAGCAATGAAATGCAGCATAAACCAAAAGACCATCACTAGTACAACAAATAAATGATTTGATGGAAAATAAGAAAGAAGTGCCAGAAGAGTTAAATGAGAATTTTACTAATAAAGGAGTAAGGAACTGATACTGTGCATATTTTGTGTGCAGTTTTGCATTTTTATCTAATTTTTGATATCCATTTAATTACAAATCATGTTCATGTGCATATTTGAGGGGATCTGGCTGTCAATCACTTGACTACATACTTGATCTGAAGCCCAGTAATAAGTTAGGGAATCGCTTCAAGACGCATCCAGTTCCATCACAACATGCTCTTTAGGATAAAAAAGCAACATTATGTAAGTATATTAGTAAATAATCTTTACAGTTTCTTTGAGTACTCTGCATAAACACTTCCAGCTGTTTTTGACTTTGACTCCAGTCACTGCGATAAAACTGATTTTAAATGGCATGCATATATTCTATAACATGGTTAGATGTAAAATGTACATGACAAAATTGAGCATAACAATATTAACATACTGTATCGTCAGCGTGAAAGAAGAATAAACATCAGGCAGAGCAGCGATGCTCATAAGCGAGCACTTAAGCGAGGAAACAGAACAGCACAGCACAGACAGAATTACCCATCCTGATAAGGGCTGTGCACCAGACAAGGCTTAGACTCTAGTAATGCTAATAATGAGATAAAAAACTACAATCGGCAAGAATAGACCTGGAATACTGATTAATCTGACCACAGTTTATGTTTCTACAGTGTGATGACCCAAAACTCAAAGTAAATGTAAGGAACACTGCATTTATTAATTTGCATTTTCCATACTTTTGCAACTTTTTCTGATTTGGGGTTGTAACTGTCCACCAGCCTATGAGTTCTCAGCCTCCCTCCCATCTTCTTTCTTGTTTGCTACAGTGAGTGCCAGTCAGTGGCCCGTGAACAATTAAAGCATGAGGGTCAATTTTTGTAAGAGCTTGCCTTCATCAAGCAGCCCGTCTTCCAGGCAGGAGCACTAATCTAGCATTTCTCTTCCATGTGGCTCAACCTTGTGAGCTACACCCCATTAATCTTTGTGCAGGGTGTGTTGTATGTGGAGCTGGGAAAACAAAAAAAGCGTGTGGGAAAACAAACCAGTCTATCAGTTATGCTTCAGTTGGCTGCTAGAAAGCAGATAGGTTCACTTGGAAAGACGGTGATGGCCTGGCAGGTGACAAGGTGGCCATGGTTACAGAGTGTCACCTCTGGCCTAGGCTAAGCTTGACACTGAGGTTGCTAGGCTGCAAGAAATTTTCTGTGCGGGAAAAGATTGGTGAGATCCAAGTTGAAAGGGACGAGTAAGCTAAGCAGAGGCTCTGAATACTCCATGAGAGGCTAATGTACTAGCCGCTGCAACATGATGTGGTGTCACAGTCCAGGGTCAATGAACTCACTTGCACCTGTTAGGCTCACTCTAATTACTACACAAAAATACATGAAAGATAACATTGCCTTTAACGCCAGAAATACTGAAAAGTTCATGTGAAATTGTACGAGGGAATTAAGGAGTAGGGTGCATGAATGGTGCTCCAGGGGTGTAGTTGCTTAAATTGGAATGTTCCTTTAGTTTTCTGTCCGCAAAATGGCTCAAGTTTGTTAAACAAAATCAGTTTAGCACAGGGTGCAAGGCAGGATTCATGGCTGGATATAAGAAAAAGAAAAACATTCAGTATTATTGGGACATTTGAGAAATGCCAATTGACCTAGCACATCTCTGGTAGGTTAGTAGGGATAGGGAGGGTGCAAAGTCGCAAAGAGGCAGCCCATGCAGTCATAGGGAGAACATGCAGATTCTACGCAGAAAAAGGTCAGGCCAAGTCTCAATTTTGCTGTGCTTATACCATATCTAAAATTGCAGAGTATTCACTCCTCTGCCATCAAGCGCAGTTTCTTGCACAAAGCAGTTCTATATGCGCAGTGGTACAGTGGCAGTAGTGCATGCTTATTCATGAATACTCCAGATATTAGGGAGTTCTGGGTAATGTATGGCTATATGGCTGATTTGATAATGGCAAAATATATTGTGGGTCAAAATGGTCCAACTGTTGCCAGACACAATAAAAGCATCAGACTTAAGGGCATGTGTGGCCCATGTGCAATCTGCCATAGCCAATGTTTCTAAAGGATTTGCATTCGGTGCCAAACTCGGAAATAGTTGTCGAGACTAGCCAAGTATAATGCATCTGTCTGAGGTAAGATATCAACAGTCCTTTCAAACAGAATTTCCTTTCTCTATATGCTTAAATAACATTTAACGCAGTCAAATTGGCTAACAGGGAAAACAGTTACTACTCTTCTCTTTCAGTATCCAATCAAAGAACACGTTACATTTCGAATCGTTTGATGTTAAGACTTCAAGTGTGCATGTTTTCATATAGTGATAAACTGGATAGAACGTCTGTTGATGCTCTATTCAGTCGACTTAATGTAGTGACTTCGAATTAGGTTTGACAGGAGGCAGCAAACAGAAATGAATGTCTCTTAATCCTCTTCTTAAACTATTGGTTCTCATTAAAACAACTGAACATACAGAATCTCTGTCTGAATGAACACCGTTTATAACGTAAAAAACACGGTTGGTTTATTGTTCTGTTGTAACCAGAGATGCCCTTTGACAAATACTGTCATACGGTTATCTTCTACAATCCTTGTGTAAGACCAGCCAGAAATGGTGACACTATTGTATTAGCGACAGTAAGAAGAGGTAATTGGAGCAGAATAAGAATTATAATTGGCCAAATAATCATGTAGAGTAAGCAAGGCTGGTTAATTTACTAATACTAATAACTTAATGTACTTTAAGAAAGTATACTTTGAATAAAGCAATAGAAATCACCAATCTGTTATTTTGGTCATAATCTTTATCTATGACAATGCACTTTCTTCATCTGTGTGTAGCCACTGAATGTATTATCAGAAGATAAAACAGTTTTAAAAACTTTTACAAAATTGTTTGGCTAACTCTGGTCACAAAGTAGTTTTAAATGATGAAAATGATGAAAATATGCACTAGATGGTTCTAATACCTGCATATGTCAGTGTAAAATATTTGGGTTTACACTTGTCTTTGTAAAATCAATACAACGAGTAAACCTACACATGAAATACATCCAGCAACAGCTTTGGAACTGTACCGCCGCAGCACAGTTAAGCTGAAGAGCCATCCCATACAAAAGCCAAAGAAACATGACTTCTCTCTCTGATTAGAACTCATCTGTTAGGGTGAGGGTAATTTTACAGTATGGCATGAGTCGATTTCTAAAATATTCATCATCTCGAACCCTCAGATTTGATGTTCTGTTTATTTTTTTCACTCCCTTTGTTGTGGAGAGTGTTTATTTGTGCACATAAGAGGGATTTGACGTTTAGTATCTGAGCAAACAGGAGTGGAAAGTGCTTCAGAGTGGAATTAATTAGCGTGCTCTTAAACACAGCATGCAAGGAGAGTGGTTTTGTTTGTGGTGTGAGGCTGAGCTGTGGCATGGTGAGGGGGCGGATCACAGTCGGGTTAAAATCACTTGTCATGCTCGAGATGGTCATGATGGGATTGCAATTGGTCAGCGGAGAGAAACAATCAGCACGGCCATCTAGGCAGCGCTCCATCAGGCCTGCTACAACTGCTTGAGCGTGTGAGAGGGAGAGAGAGAGCCAGAGAGTGTGTTGGGCTATGAGAAATGGAAAGGTATCTGTGAGGAGCTCTGTTTGTCAGTAACATCTCCATTGCACAACATCTGAGGAGAGCTTTCCTATCAGGGATTGCCAAGCAGGGACAATACTTAATGACCAAATGATAATACACCTTCATTAGTGCTAAAGAAACAATTCAGCTCAGATACCTCAAACAGCAGTGATAACATTCTTATTCCGTTGTGAGGGATGTTATATTTTAGGCTACCAAACCCCATAAGAGGAAAATAAAGTTCAAAATATAGCCAATATTTGCCTTGCTTTTAAAAAAGAAAAAAGAACACCCCTGTGTACCACAGTACCACTGCTAAGCCCCCACCCTCTTAAGTGGAGACACTTGAGAAACTATAAGTGATAGCAACTTAACATAAGCTATGAGAGTTCTGTCACCACCCCCTGACCCAGCCCTCTCTACTCTCTGCCTCCATCACCCCCATCCATCCCAAAGACAGTGGTTGTGGGTCAGGAGCTGCACTGCCTGGCAGCAATGTGTTACAGTCTCAGGTAAGGATTTCCCTCCTTAAGACAGACCAGAATGAAAGAGTGAAAGGTGGCCTGAGTAGGGGTTTTTTGTCCTCTCCACAGCCGGTCGTAATTGTTCTCGTCAGTTTCCAGTTACAGGTGCCACCCAACTGAACTGCAAGCATGTAATCCCCTCAAATCCAGCCTCTTCCGAGGAGTGTTAACCAGGAACGTTAGGCAGGGGTCAGTGGATTACGCAGAATTCACAGTGGTGACTGGGCTTGAGAGTTGGAATTAGAGGAAGAAGTATTAGAGAGAGAGAGAGAGAAGCCTGGGCGAGGGAGAGGGCTGAGGTAGCCTTATATTAAAATGAGCTTACCAGGTGGTCCCCTGAAAAGTGGACAGTGTGTTGAGTAATCTAAAAAGCCCCTGGTTCCTTTGGACAGGGGTCTGCTTTATAAAGCAAGAGAATGAAGAAGAGTAGAGAAGCGGGGTGGGGGCGGGGAGGGGTGGGGGGTGTTGAGGGGAGGGGTTGTGCTCAGAGGTGCTACCGTTGCGGTCCCATTGAGGTCTCCGTAAAATGTCTGTCAGGCTTGGTTTACCACAATCACAGCAGTGATTAGGCTCCTTTTGATGACAGGTTTAGTTTTCTGGTTGTTGGCGAGAAAGAAGGATGGAGTAAAGGGTGTGTGTGTGTGTGGGGGTGGTGGGAAGAGCATAAGGAACAGGGAGGGGTTGGAAGGGTGGTCTGCTATGGCATATTAATGTCCCACACCGGGAGGGACCTCCTACGTAATTTCCCAGTGGGTCATGGGGGTCAGGTTTGTATTTAGTTAGTGGTAATGATCTCGTTAGGGATCTGAATGGACCACCGTCTAAGCTCTTTCAGGCCACCGAGCGTGCCTGTGTGCTCCCCCTCCCCCGTCCGCCTCTGTGTGGCCTTACACAGCCCCTGAACTGTGATTAATAGACTTCCAGGGCTTAATAACTTGCAAAACAGCATTAAACAAGGGACGGCCTGGGACAATCGGCCCGGGGGAGCAGCGGGAAAACTGCGGGGGGAGGCCGGGACGTAAAACAGCGAGTGCAACAATTGCCAATGGCTGGAATTAACTAAGATGGGGACTGCAGCACACAATGCTACAGCTGGCCACTGGCGAGGAGCCATGGAAGGGGGAGAGAGGTGAAGAGAAGCTGCTTTTGCTGCTTCCAGGTGGCCCAGGCCCGGCCCAGACTGAGCCCTTTCAATTTTGTAAGTGTTAAAAGATAGAGGCCGAGAGGGAGAAAGGGGGCACTGGAAAGGGAGAGCGAGGGGAGGAGGAAGAGATAGTGACAGGAAACCATTGAGTAGCGACAAGAAAAAGAGTAAAGAGCGTGGAGAGAGTGATAAGCAGATAATGGCGCGCACATTCAATGGAACAAGTAATTCTTGACACGCCAAAGCCCAAATATGAGCGTTCTTTGTCTCTGCAATTCACTGCACCCACAATACTAAAGTGGAAAAATAGGCATGGTGACCTATAGGTACATAAACACACACTGAAAACACACACAAACAACCCCTTGGCAACCCTCGTCATGCTCCAGCAGCCAACAAATCTGCCAACCCCTCACTCCCATTTTCCCACCCTTGTGTTCTCTTGTCTAAATACAAATGTGCTCAGCATGGTGGCTTGTGAAGAGTCGTGTTCAGACCGCCCTCTCTTCTTGTAATGTATCACTTCTTTTCTCTCAGACCTAGGTGTACATTTTATGCCTATATAATATATCCCCAGGTAAAAAAAACTGCAGTGGAACACTTCAGGGTAGTAAAAAAAAAAATAACCAAACGTTTTTCTGTTTAAGGATGATTTGAAAACTGTGATATAAGTTTCTAAGTAGACAATCATATTGACATGTCCCTTGAAACTACTTTAAATGCAACTCTACAAACACACGGTGGACTGCGTTTCATTAAACAGTGATGTTCATATTATGAGGTTATAATGTTATGATAATAAAAATAATCATATTAATTTTCTGTTTTATTAGACTGAATAATGCGTTAATATTATTCTTCTACTCTTCAGTGTTATTAATTGTAATATAAACTGTAATAATAAGAAGAGCAATTAGTAACTGCAATAGTAGAAGTTTTGAGCATATTACAAGTTTGACCAGAAAAGTAAATGTTTTCCATATTACATTGATGGATGTGTTCCTTTGACTAAAGTCAATACATTTTCACTGG
Organism: Parotocinclus haroldoi; assembly: GCA_034779995.1. NCBI lineage: Eukaryota > Metazoa > Chordata > Actinopteri > Siluriformes > Loricariidae > Parotocinclus > Parotocinclus haroldoi. The sequence goes on along the minus strand of JAUZST010000118.1, from coordinate 57,804 downwards.
ATAAGAAGAGGGAAGGAGGTGCAATATTTGTCTCACAGAGAAGCTTATAATCAGAGCAACAATTAAACAGGCCCAGTAAATGGGAACTGGCATGAAACACGTAAATTGCACAGTGTGTGTTCAATTATTGACAATCATGAGATAAATTTGAAAGTATTTGTTTAGAAGAGGAACAGGTACACACCCCCTCATATCTGCAGCAATCAGTGGCTATTCTTGTCTAAACAAAGCCAACAGCTGGGAGATGAGCACCGCCTTGAGGGAACAGAACAGAGCACAATACCTGAAACTTTAAAAACCTAAAAACTCCAAATCGGCTAGGAATGAATCATTTTGATGGGAATATAAACTGAAAGTGCCGCAGAAAAAAAAAATGTAGCAAACTCGTCGATCTCTTTGTGCAGCAACCCCAATTTGTTTGGCCATGGATGTGGGCTTTTGTGTGTTTTAAAGGGGAGTGGCTTGGAGTGAGACAGTCGATGCAAATAAAGATCACTAAACGTCCTGGTTGGGCTTTGCAGGACTGCACAGTCAATTTGCACTTGCCCAAAAAAGCAGAGCAATGTGTGAGTTTATTGACCATCTTTATCTCCTCCAACATTACGAGTCTTCTCTGCAGAGCTGCTGCGCTGTTTGACAATCTCTTCAGACTGTTTGCCAAGAAGTGAGCTGTGACTAAACTCCAAATGAGTTATCAGAGTGGTTTAGGGCACTTTTAATCTGTTTCCTACATATGATGAGTTTTTCCGCCACTACTTTGTAGTACTGACTGCACAATTTCATTATATTTTCTCGAAAAATGCTTGCCTGGACCCTCGGCACGCACCAGTCAGCCATGACATTAAAACTGCCTCATGGTTCTACACTGTTGGTCCATTTCATCAGTTCCATTCACCATCTAGGTGCACTTGTCCATCTGTTACTTTATATACTTTGCTGGCACTATTTCACCCTGTTATTCAATGCTCAGGATCACCACTGAGTGGGTACTGATGTGGTCGTTGTGTGTGTTGCACTGGTATGAGTAGATCAGACTGCTGTACAGCAATAATGCTGTTATTTTATACATGGTACCCACTCGCTGTCTCCATTGTTAGATACATCTACCATGTAGGTCTACTGCTAGTTTACAGTAACTCATCTGTTATTGCAGAGTGTGTGGTGATCATCCTCTAGTAAAAGAAACAACATAACAAGGTGATTTTAACATGAACAGGGAACGCACAGTGTGAAAGCTGATGTACTACCAGAGTGGACATGTGTTTTTGCGCCAGTGTGTGAGATCAGCAGCATGAGAGAGGATTGTTTGTTAGGCTTTAGGGTGCTCAGCAGTTTTTCACTTGGAATTCTGCTCCTCCTCAGCTGCTTTTTTTCGCCCCAGTGCGTCACAGCCTCTTCATCGCGTTTTGTCTGCATTGTCTCTTCCTCCTTTTTTTTGAGCCTTTCTTTTATCCCACTTTTCACCCTCCTTTCTCTATCCTTCTCTCTTACCCCGGCACTCAGTCCCTCTCTCTCTCAGCACTGGTCCAGTCTCAGGGTGGGGGTCTCACCAGTGCTACAGCCGGTGCGGGTGGGCTCCTCCACAGCACTAAGCCCCCTGACTCCATGCTCAGTCTTGTCATGAATAATGGATTGGGAAAATACATTTATCTTTTAATAGCCATGCCCCCCCTGGCTACTGGTACTCTGTTCGGTCAAGACTGAAAGAGTGAGGTTTATGCTTTCCGATTGTCTCCTGTCTTTTTGATGTTTGTTGTGTCTTAGTGTCCTAGAGAAGTGTAATCAGGCTTGATTTGTTTGGTCAGAGATGATTTCGCAAGACCAACGTGCATCAATCAAAACTTTTTGATGCTAAGAAAGTGCTATCAGGTTTTAAACGTTTGGAATTAAGAACATATATTAGACCTTTGTAACATTTGAAAAAATCGAAATCATTTTCAGTTTATCGTACTGAGGTGACGTATTTAAATAGACAATGGTCATTATATTCCATGCATCAATTTCAAGTTGGTTCCTGTAATTATATTTCAATGATACGCTTTTCTATTCCTCAATGTCAAAAATGTTAATGCTAAAAGGTAGTTTTGTAATTTTTCAAAAATATACAAATATATTAAATAGCAATTATTATGTACACATTATATAGCAGATTATAGAAACATACAATTAAATAACAGAATCGTATATAATGATACACATCATAAACCATTATAAACTTAAAAAAATGAATGTCCAAAAATGAATAACCGCTACAGTAACAAACCAAAATAAAGAATACATTTAGTATGAATTAGACACACGTTAATATATTGCTTACAAAAATGAGGAAAACAACAAAATCAAGTATCCCCATATTTTTGTGAGCAGTGTATATTGCTTTCTGTAATGGCACATATTTCACAGCTTTGTTTTTTGATACTTCTTTATGTTTGACAAACAACAATTCATTCTGCTCTTCTACTGTCAACCCAACGCAGAAAAAAACCATATTAGTTTAAAATGATCTAAGACTTTATGTAGTACACTTCTGTCTAAGCATAAACACATTGCCTTTTCTGACAAAATTCCAGATCATACCTGTAGAGACGAGAAACCTGAGACAGGGAGAAGTATTTGTCTAGCCAAATGAAGTATTTGTAGCACAAATAAAGAAGAGGTACTTCAGCTGATCATTTCCCCTCACTCATAATAAAGTGCCTTTGAATCTCATCTCAACCAGGCTCTCAGGCTGTAATGTAGCCCTACTCTCAAATGCAGCAATAACACAACTTACTTTGTTTAAGCAGGCTGAGGAGGATTTTTGAGAACAAGGACTCCCTCTATCATCTGCATTTCACTACACATAACACAAATCCAAAACCTGCAGATGTAGCTAGGATTGGGCACGTTTTTACGTTGTTTTGTAAAAGTAAGAATAGCAGTTTTTTTCTCAGAACTACAGCGTTATTACGAGAAAGAATTTGGGGTGCTTGATTTAAACATTATATTTGTAGTTAATTAAAGATAGAAGTGTCTATAATTAATACAATCAAAATTCTACATATAATTAGTCTCAATGAAAAAAAAAAATATAAAATGACAAAAAAATGCAGCTTGAGAAAAATTCCTAGTGTGAATGGCAGTTATTTCAATCTGTTATTCTTTAATATATCTTTCTAAATGCACATCATTGGGGCCTCAGATTTATCTGTGCTAATTACGAGCACCACATGTTTTCCTGAGAGGAACCTGAGGCACATCCTGCTACCGTCTGGGTGTGATGTGATAGCACTGCAATGAGGATGCGACTTGCATTCAAATAATCAGTTTGTCATGGAAAACAACACCACACACACACACACACACACACACACACTCTCAGCACACATTGTCGATTAGTTACTGAAGTTTGTTAGAAGTGTTCTGTGGTGTGATGAATGATAATTACAGTTCTTAAAGTGTGACATTTATGCGTGGTTTGTCGGATAAATTGAGAGGTGGGATTAAATGTAGTCCTGCAAAAAAAAAAAAAAAACCAAAAAACGTTCAGGTATAGATCTAAAAGAATAATTAACATTAAATGTCATGTCTGCAAGCTACGGGGGATTATTTTTGGTCAGTTCCGGTCTTAATGACAGGAATGCTACCACTGTGGCTAGACAATAACAAAACCCATAATATTTTGTCATCTCACCATGAGCATAACATGCACCTAGTTGCTGTGTCTTTCCCATTTAAAACCTTATTTCACTGGCTCTTTCTTCCTTTCACTGCAGCGGGACCTGTACACTGGCCAGAGCGTCCTTAGCACTGCTTTACAAGCTCAGAAAGAGGGGGAGAACGAGAGAGAAAGCTGAAAGCCCCATTTATCATCACTTGTGTGGGCAGTGTTGCCAAGGCAACACTCAGGCTGGCAAATGCCACTGCGTGGAATACTAATGAGGTACTTGGCAGGCCGGCTGGAGGAGCTGCGGCGAAACCCGTCCACAGGCCACCGCTGCTGCTCCACTCTGCAAAAAGTCAAAAGGGAAATCAATTAAAGGCCTTCCACAGGGTTTGGCAAGGCTGCTAATCTGCAAGGCCACGTTTAGAATAACACTGCAGACGGCCCGCAATATCCTCCAACTAAAGCAAATGGAGAGAGAGAGGGGGAAAAACTTCGATGAGAAACACAACAGCTGAGTTTGCTTTCACTTGGGCTTGCATTGTTTCAAAATTGAAGGACGTAAAGAAATCAAAAGAGGAGCTGCTGCTTTATTAGAGCAATGTGCTGATATTTGATATATCTTTCCAAAAATAAGTAATAAATATCAGATAACCTTGATCATAGATGTGCTTTATATAACATTTAATTATTATTTCAACCATAAATATGCAAGGCCGAGAGTTTATTGAAGGCAAAACATAGCATAATCAGTAAATGAAGTGTTCATATATACCTAGAACCCTTCATGTCCATTAAAGAAAGCTATTACACAATCCCATGCATTGGTGTGGCATAAGCTCTTTCAGGGACATGTTACAAAGAATTAAGATGCTTGACATTACTCCTGATGGAAACGTTTTTTTTTTTTGGTTTCTGAACAGCTTACCACGGCACTTGGAAGAGAAGTTAACTTGAGGCATAGATGCATAGCTGAACCTCTAATTAACACCTCTGCCTTAGCAAGAGTGGCAATTTCCACCTGACAGATTAGTGTCTCTCTTCCTGTCTCTCGTTCTCGTTTGCTTTCTTGAGAAATTTGTGCAGTGAATAAATTGAGTTGGAGCATGCCTTTTTGCTGTTCGTGGCTCGCTTTTATTGATTCAGGCACTTTGATCGAGCAGCTCCTAATCAATTCTTCAGTGGTGAGGTGGGGGGTGAAAACATTTCCCTGACAAACCCCTTCAAATGACTTGTCATTAATTTGCCTCTTTACCGGCACTTGTTTGCTTGGAAAACGAGATTCAGTTGGCTTACTCTGTCCATTAGCTGGGGTTGTACTCTTCTGGGGATTTTCAGGGGCTGCTAAGCGTCAGGGAGGGTGAACAGAGGGATTGGATACACCATGTTTGCTCATCCTTACCAAGTCACTTATTAGCGCTAATTGGGAGGGGCAGTTCAAATAATCACAGCCGAGTGGGGGTATCACAAGAGCGTGACATGGGTACAGAGACGCAGACTGTGGTACTGATGGTAATAGATCAGTGTCTGTATGCTAGATAAGGCTACTCCATCCATCCAGCATAGCACCCGGTTCCTCAGATTGACAGTAGGGAGGTTCCTCAGGACTCTCTCCCTTGTAAAAAGTGAATTTTTTGTCTAAAACTTGCCATTAGCAGTCAGTGATGCAGGGGACAAGTCAGTGACCAAGGTTATAAACATATGCAGCTGTCGGAGATACTTAGCAAGTCAACAACAGATGGAAGACTGCTGACAAATGGCATGATTGTCCACTGTGGAATATTTGATAGGCACGAAATCTTCCCAACCCTGCCTCTCAGGCCAGCTTATTAATTCACACCCAACACATGTGCTCGACAACCATGTGTTATTACTCAGAATCCCCCTTGGCCACTGAAGCCATAAGCTAATGAAAAGTCATACAATCTAACTGTCAACACCAAGACCTATTTCCCCTCAAAGTAACCCCACTGTTCAGTAGGCATTTTGGCTGAAAGATGCTAATTTTCTAGAATTATTTACCACCATAATAGCTGCAATTACATTCTGTGCTAACCGATTTAAGGTATAAGAACCAATTAGTAACTGGTCATTATCTCGAGCATTGCAAACTCGCAGTGAAGTAATAGGTTGACATTTGCTATATTCCTGCAACAGAACCGCTGCAGAGCTTTTATAATTAGAGGCTGTTTACTATAAGTCTTGAGGAGATTATTTGAATTCGGCTCCACTGTAGAGCCCGACCCCCACATTGACATCTTACTGAATCTGAGAGGGTCATAGGACAGCCTGGATAATCCAAGCCAAGAGATTTAATGAACTTGAGATTTCATTTATACAGTACTGTGCAAATGTCTTGGACCACCATTAGATTTGATTTTATAGCAATGGTATAATGACCATATATTATTTTTTCTTAATTTCTTTATTAGAATATATCCAGAAAATACACACACGCACACACACACACACATATATATATATATATGTATAGATATATATGTATAGATGTATATAGATGTATAGACATATATGTAGAGAAACACTACTTTAACTGTGAGAGAAAATCAAAATCCAGAAATTAATATTGTACAATTTTTAAATCATGACCTACAAAAAAATTACAGACCTCTCTATTCTTGGGATAACTTCAACAAAATCAACAAGTGTATCAACTACTTATTTCCCACACTGTATATAT
>JAUZST010000118.1:37279-49717 GCA_034779995.1 Parotocinclus haroldoi | reverse complement strand
TTAGTATTATTATCCTATTAGCATAATTAGGGTGTGTATATTCAGAGTGTGGAGAAATGTGAACTCTGTGATTTTGACCATAGTATGAAGGTTATATATAATCATGAAGTCATGCACATTGCATGCAGCATCAGCAATATGGGAAGCTCATTGTTTTGCATGTTCTACAAAGGTTCTACAAAGATAAGTTGAAAACTACCTCTGGCAGTTGAGTTTCATCCCTTCTCAACCCACCTCCTTATCAACCATTGTTTCTAACTGTTAAAGACTGCTGCCTCGTCTGCCTCTACTCCGACTACAGATGACAACCTCTCAACAGGTTAGCTTGATTAAGTCCTCGTTGTACAGAAAATATTCTCCAGCTTTTCTCATTCAGCAATCGGCCATATGTGTACTGGATTGCATCCCCTCAACAATTTTACAAAAGATTTTTTCCTGTCAGCAACCATAGACTAAACATCTTAGGCTTCAACAAGTACAGATCAGTTTGACCACTCTTTACCACACTTTAATCTGAAACAATACTTCAGCATCATGCTGTCTACAGTCAGTTGTCCAATTATCTCATAGAGAATGACCAGTATGTCCACAAAAGGTCTGGTTTCGAAGCAATACACTACACAGAAACTTCAATTACGTTGAGAATCAGTCAACCATTTATCAGTTCTTGACCTCTCATCAACCTCTGACATGGTCAGACGCAAGGTTCTCCTTTGCATTCTCTCCAGACATGGAGTCTTAGCCAGGCAGTGGCTTGCGTTCTACCTGATGCCACAATCTTATCAGGTATCATGAAGAGGGTTCACATCCAAAAGAACTAAAAAACTTTCAACTGTAGTACCACAAATCTAAGTCCTGGAATGCCAAAGTGTATGTATAAATATAATTCTGTAATTGTTGATCTCCTGCAGTTTTGGTGCAAAAAAGAAAAAATCAAGTAAGCAGCAGTTCTGAGGACAGATATTTACATTTACAGCATTTAACAGATGCCCTTATCCAGATCGACGTACAACTCATACAGTCTTACAATTCAAGCAATGGTGTGTTTAGTGTCTTCCTTAAGACCCCAACTGTGGCAGCTTGGCAAAGGTGGGATTTGAACCCATCTCAGAATGTGTACACAGGGACACCACAGAATCTCAGGAGAATGCTTACATTCAGACTATTTTAAAAATGGACGCTCTATACAGTATATAATTTATATACATAGTGCAAAATTATCTTTTTTTTTGGACCTTCTGGAAATTTCTCCTATCTTCACACAGGATCTTTGGAGCTCAGCCAGAGTGACTTTTGGGTTCTTGGTTAGCTCTCTTGCCAAGACCCTTGATCCATTTATTACTAGCGGCCAGCACTAGGAAGAGTTCTGGTTTTTCCAAACCATTTAAGAATTACCAAAGCGACTGTGGTCTTATGAACTCTCAGTGCAGCATTATTTTTTGTAGCCTTCTTCAGATCTGAGCCTCCACACAATTCTGTCAACAAGTTCTGCAGACAGATCTTTCCTCTTCATGGCTTGGTTTCTGCTCTGATATTCATGGTTAGCTGTGAGACCTTATATAGTCATGTGTTCGTCTTTCCAAATCATGTCCAATCAATTTACCACAGGCGAACACTAGTCGAGGAGAGAAAGAGAAATGGACCCCAGACCTAAATTTAAATGTCAAAGTAAAGGGTCCAAGCGATAGTTTAGTTTTTTCTTTCTTTTTTTTTAAATTTGTATGCAAATGCAAATCAAACGTATGTATGTATGGAACTCCACAAACTCCAGACGAACCACGAAAGAAAGATGTGTGTTTCTTGAAAAAATGATAACAAATAATCTGTACTACTCATCACCACCAATCTCCTAGTGGCTCCCCCTTTCTTTTTAACAGCACATTGGTTGTAATACCGAGTGTCTCCCTACAGAGCCTGTACTAAGAGAGAGTCACTGTGTCCACGCTGATGAGCTGATGAAGATGTAGCAATGTTTCTCCCGTGCTGAAGCTACTCGTGCTCTCATTAGTGAGCATGGCACAGCAGTACTGTGCACAGGGAAGTGAAATGAGCCAGCTATCAACCACTGCCTCCTCTATAGCCAGCCTTATCTCATTAGGTTCCACATCAAAGTTAATCAAAGATGGGCATGGTAATTGGTAGGAGAGACAATGCCATTGATCGGGATGAGGATGGGGGTGTCTTGAAACACTGGAAAGGCTGGTGATAGTAGATAGGCAGATGCTGCAAAGAGGAGGGGTAAAGTGATAGCGAGAGAGGGAGGAGTAGGAGCCAGAGTGGAGGAAAAGGAGTAATGGCAGAGGCATAACAAGCAAGCTGCTCAGAATTAATGAGCTTAGCCAATAAGAAAAGAATAACCAATCAGTGTGTGTTGGGTAAATATAATTTAGGAATAATTGCTTGATTGCTTTTCTATAGTAGGCTGATTTGACCACACACAAGAACTGAGAATTAAGATGTCAAGACAAGAATTAATTTGGCATGCAGGGGCACACAGATTCTCCCTCTCCCTTCGCCGCCTGGCACCCGGCGATAGGAGCTGAGTCGTCATGCACTAATGATGAAAACACAGAGGTAAATTGCACATTCATTTACAACTCCATTATCCACAAGGAGTCGCTTCCTTAATGCCACAGATGCCCCAATATCATGTAAAAGAGCGTGTATGCTAACACATTTAATCGTTGATTTTGCATATTCCACTCCAGCCTTGATAGCTTGCTCGCTTGATTGTGCGGTTTGTTTCCGTATTGATTTCTGCTTCCTTTTTTCGCTGAGGATAATTGTGATTTGACAGACACCCTCTTACTCCACCCTCTTGCGAGCAGTGCTTGTTTTAAGCCTTTTCTTCGCTCTCTAGATTGCTAATGTGTGGCACCTTGAGAGCGGGCATTTTATTCCTCGCTGCCTGCTTTCAGAAATAAGGTGCGCCCTCTCTCAACGCATCCCTTGGAGAGGCTTGAGGAGATGTTTTTGACTTTCACACGGTTGGTCACAGAGACACAACAACATCCAGCATCGCATACGCCACGCTCTTTGCCGCTAATTATGTTCTTTACAATCACCAGCCCTCTTGGCAAATTCAATAACTTAATTTCAGCCAGAACTGGCCCTACATGTGGTTACTTATTAAATAAGAATGGAGCCGGTGATAACCACTGGATCTAATTCCAAGCCAGGTCTGACATTAGTACGAGCATTTTGGATTGAGTTTGAGCAGCCCCAGCTCAATTTATATTTAAATGGACGGCGCGTCCAAATAGGAGTCCGTGCATATGAATATAGGCATGTACTTGCTCCCACATGCATCTGCTACTTAGTTCCAATTAGGCTCAAAATGCTACCGCTGATTCAGAGCTCGCACACAGTGCCCGACTTATCACTGCTCCACAGGTTCCATGGCTGTGTTTATATTTTCACGAGTGAGCGTGTGTGAGTGCTGACAATTTTGCCAGTGGGCCAAGTGGGGGGAGGGGGTTACAAATAAGCAGACAGGGCTCGTCAGGTGGATTTTTAGTTGGCCTGAGTCTTCCCTCAGGTACTGTTTTCCACACACAAACACATGTATGTCTTTTCTATCATTGCAGAGATTTTAGACCGACATTATATTACTGTATTAATGGTACACCAATCCCTAACTTTAACTCCACATAAGCCATCCCCCCGCCCCCCCAACACACCCACACACACACACACACACACACACACACACACACACACACACCCATCCATTCATTCATGTCCTCAGTGTCAACATATCTAATGTGGTGTAGAGACCCACACAGCACAAGGTAGACTCTTTGATCTGCACAGGGCCTAAATGAGTCACAGGCGATGACGATCTGTGTACATCGAGGAATTTGCCAGTGTTTGCCTATTCCACCAGAGGATTAAACCTCATTTTAGGGTATTCTGTGTTAACCTATTAGGCATGCTCATCTGCATTGCTAATGTGGGTGGGGGACAGCTGTCAGGGGTGAGGGAAAAACATGAGCATGCAATCCTTGAGTGAGTGATCCCAGCTCTGATTATCCTCAGCGAAGTTTGCTGAACCCAAGTGATAAGGCAGGCAGAAATTCCCAAGTTGCCCAATAGCTCTGAAAATTATCACACTGTAGGCAAAGTCAAAATTGTGCCTGCCAGCGCCTGGGCTTCAATCCAGGGACTGCCCAGATTGACATTATTTAAAGGTATGGAAATGTGGCCTGCCTGTCTGACTATCGCCCGATAGTCAGACAGGCAGGCTACATAGCTGAAATAAGATTTTTTTTTTTAAAAGCATGCTCTATTTATGAACATATCCAGGATGCTGCCATTCTCAAAAAAGGCAATTTGAGCATATTTGAACAATTTTATGATCTAATCTGGGTAAAGGAAATAAACAAACGTGCATAGGCACCAGGCAGGGAACTGGATTTAGTGCTTTAGAAGGGCTGCAGAAATTATCCAGAAAACCTATTCACTGCATATATTATACTGCAACCTAGATTTCTTGAGTACAGCTTATTTCATTATTTCATTGAGGACAACAGTGATACAAATTACAGTATTCCACACAATTTCTAGTTCCCAGTATTAATATTGTTGCTTATATATACACACTATAATAGTTTCATTCCAATTTATTGAAGCATACATCAATACTAATCACAGATGCTGACAAAGTTTATAGTCAAGATGGGTATTTACTTTTTACATTTGCCAGTAAAGGGCACGTGAACTGATATTTAAATACAGGGAAGCTTTAAATGTTCTATGTTACTGTTATTGTTTTTGATGCTAACATTCTCTGCATCTATAACCTCACAAGACCTGGATCTATACATAGGAATATAACATTAATGGACGTATTGAAAAACTCCTTTAACAGCAGACCTGTTGAACTATATCAAACTACATCAGCTTGCAGTAGCTGTACAGAAAATGTGCTTTGTTCTATTGGGTATGTAATTTAAATGAAAAAGGTTAATGTTGTTCAAACTGTGACGGGTGAGAAGTAAGAAGTCCTTTATGCAAGTGAAACAAAGCACTCCAGATTGTGCTATTTTCGGAATATAAGTTAGCTTCTGGGTGGTAACCTCAGAACCACAGGCTAGTGGTAGGTGCCTAGATGAACACAGCAAAATGGAAAGAATGGTGGATGTGTTGAGTTGCAATCAACTCAAAATGGAAGTCATAGTCATCATGGGTAGTAATTCAAAATTTAGTAGGGATTGACTTTTTCTTTTCAAACCACTGAATAAACCATGCTATATTTTACTACATTCTTTCTTACAATACATGTATTTCTGCTGATTTTTACCTAAAATAAAGGATATCAATGTCAGATATAAGGGGACAAACTTTGGGCTTGGCCTGTTTGTCATAAGTGCTCCATTTGTGTTCTCCACGATTCCACAGTCTTTGTCTACATTGTAATGAGTGTTGCCTTAATCCTGGGATTTTCTTGGGGGTCAACCCATGGCAATGCCTCCTCCCTACCTCACCACGCCAGGTCTTGAGTTTAACCCAACCACATCCAGAGGGAGGAGTTGCACAGAGAACAACAATGACCTAACTCCCATGAGATACCTCCATTTATGGCTGGTTTGGACGTTTCTGATAGACCTGCTAACCCATTTTAATCCTATTAGAGCCAATCCACAATAGGGTATGGTCTGTAGTAAGCAGGGTGGAGGGAGAGGACTCCTGATTTTTGCCACAAGGTGAAGAGGCAGGACAGTTTTCCCATCAATACTCATCTATTAGAGAAACGGACACATAAAATATGACACAAACAGACACAAAAATAACACAAGAATCCCAGCAACAAGCAGAGCGATTGCAAATAAATCGCAGACTCAACAAGGAGGACCACCAGAGGCAGGGCACCAACACCGTCAACAGACTGGTATCGTCTGCGACCACAAAGGATGAGTTTTCGATGGGCCGGGAGATAAATTCTCGCAAGTCAAGCCACAGGAAGTGATACTGTAGTGCCTTTTAGGCACTAGTAGGGTCACCTCACAAAAGCTTGAGAAGGTTTGGGGCCTCAATGCACTATTGTTCAATAGTCCGGTTATGGGACACGTGGTGGCCAAGTGTGCTGGTGGTCTGTCCTGTTACCCCATTGCCAGTGTGAAAGCTTAAAGTCCCCCATTGTGATAGGCGACGAGGGTGGGAGTGACAGGGTCCATACAGACAGAAAGTGTTCTTTAGCCAAGCAAGGCAGGATATGACTCTTTAAGGGCCAGGGTTATGAATGGACAATACCACCATGAAAGAAATGCTACTCTGAGCAAGAGAGGCATAGTAATATTGCACTTTTATGCCGTGTACATTCTGGCTTGGCTTCCTTCATCATTCTTTCTTCATCCTCATTGTTTGCCCCGGGGGAACAAAACTAACTCGAAGAATAGTACATTTCCAAATAATGTAAAGCATGTCAGGGGTTCATTTATTTTATATAAAATTCACTACGTTGCACAACGCAACCGCTTTGTTAATTAGATTAATCATTTGATTATCCAAAACACATCGCATGTTATGAATTCTTAGGCAATACACTTTAGCATAAATATGCAGTATAACCTTTTATATACACTAGACTGTAACCAAATACCTGAACTATAACCTATTTACAATTCGTACTCAGGTCAGTTGTTCCTATAATGTCTACAGTGTAGCATGTGTAAAGGTTGCATACTTTCATACGTGGCCTGGCAGTGATGGGAGAAATGAATTTGGGGTTGACGGACAGCTTTAAAGTACTGTTGTGGTTAGGTCTAGCCCTGGTCCCCTGGGGCCACTGTGTTTAACACGGCACAAACCAGGGCTGCTAAACATAGGGTCATACATTTATGTATGGGCCTGACCTTTTCCCGTAATGAGTTTACATCATAATGTCGACCTAGAACAAATTCACAAATGTCCTCAGCCGAGGTGGGTGATGATAACAGGGACAATACATACCATATGCTATTCTTGTACAAATGCTATTTCACTTCCGACAAAAAGGTAATTAACGCAACGGTAACATGCTTTTGAACATGGTGAATGATGGAACAGCTCCTCTACAAATTTGTCAGTCTGGCTGCTGGATTCAGAGCGCTCTAAATAAGTGTAAATCGAGAACTAAATGGTTATATGGATGTACAAATCACATCACTTTGTAGTTCTGCGAATACAGACTGTTGTCCATCTGTTTCGCTACATACTTTGTTAGTCCCCTGTACTTTGTTCTTTTGTTCTTTGACACCCTCACCCCACCCCCACACAGGACCAGCACAGATCAGGTACAATTTGGGTGACGGACCATTCTCAGCACTGCCGTGAATCTGATGTGGTATGGTGTGTTAGTGTGTGTTGAGCTTGTATGAGTGGATCAGACACAGCAGTGCTGCTGGAGTTTGTGTGTACTCACTGTCCGCTTCATTAGGTAGCTGACTAGACATTTTTGGTTGGTGGACAATTTCAGTCCGGTAGTCACACTGTGGTGCTTAGAAACTCCTGCAGCACTGCTGTGTCCGCTTCACTCATAGAAGCAAACCACACACTAGCACACCACCAACACATCAGTGTCACTGCAGTGCTGACTCTGAAAATGATCTGCTTGATAGTCACTGATCTGTGCTGGTCCTGTGGTGGTTCTGACCAGTAGAGAACAGAGCAAAGGGGATTTACAAATATTAGTAATGGACTACAGTATGTAATTGTGAGTGTATGGTGAGCAGAAAAAAGAATAACTGATCAAATGAACAAGTAGTATATAAACAAGAAGGCGTAACTAGTAAAGGGATTATTGAGTCTGGAAGAAATAGATGTATTATTTTATCTTCCTGATGAAATATCTAAACATTCTTCATAAATGACAGCCTAATGATTTATCCCTGGATGCAGTCTTAGCAATGCATCCACACTATAGACAAGTCATATTGACTATGACCTAATGACACAGAGAAGAAGAAGTCATATTCTACCTCTAGTTTGTACACTATAATCTACACAAAATGGTCGCAAATCAGGGCACTGGAGTGGCATGCTGCACCAATTCTTATTCAGGAATATTTGTCTTGTTTAGGCTGTGAAATAAGATTGCACTGTTTCTGTCATACCTGAGTTTTATTCAGGACAGGAAATAAAACCTTGTACAGACTGACTGAGTCTTCAAACAGTGGCATACATGGAAGGGACGGTACAGCTTATACAGCAAGATTGGAGCACATAGAAAAATGTACATTAACATATCCAGAATGTTTCTATAGTAGCTTACCTGTGAATGCTACTACATTAAATCAGAGTGTGTACTCGACCAGAAACATGCATATTGAATGGCTACTTGTGCTGCATTTCAGTTTTGCTTTGTATTGATTTTTAGGTGGTCTATTTAATCTATATTATGTGTAGGTCCTACACTGCTTTCTGATTGTCTGAGTGGGTTGGTTATTTAGGGCTAACTGGTAATTGCACGGGTGGAAGCAAATCCAGATATACTGTAGGGCTGTATGTTTTCTTTTGCATGTCCTTTACCTACTCTCACCTCAAACATACACGCAGACAACAATGTGGAGACATTTTCAATATATTGTACAGTCAAACCATAATACTAACTAGTAATCTGAGCGTATTAATTACATATAACAGTAAGCATTCTAAAATGTTGTTCCAGTAATGTAGTAAAAACTAATTAATCTCTCCGCTATGCTTTGTAGATCATAGATGCATCACATACTATCTGTATATTATGTTAGAATGTTATGTGGTTGGGTATGCAAGGACGTAACCTGAAAGGGTCCACCACAAGGCTGAATTATATTTACTGCTTCTAATCATTTTGTTTCTACTTACTACTGTTTATTGATTACTCTTGTTGTCTGGACCCCAGAGTGGGATGGGCGAACCTATCAAGATTTCTTCCTAATGGTTTTTGAGTTTTTCCTGCTGTTCACTCTAGCTTGCTCATTTGGGGTCTAGTAAAGCTGCTGTATGACAATGCCTATGGTAAAAAAAAAAATAAAATACGTAATTAAAAAAATAAGAAAAACTAAAATATAATAGAATTTAAGTTAGCAGTTAAAATAGTTTAGTTCATACGTACGCATAGGTAAATAGATTATGCATAAGTAAATATATTGCCTGGTTGATTAAGATTTTTGATTTAGTATATTACATTGTGATCTCACACGTCACAGAATGTAATCGTATTTATACTTAATAATAGTCTTCTTTTACTTTAAATTAATAGAGCTCTTTTATTTATAGTAAGGTGTAGTTTAGATTTTCCATTTTATTTTGTTTGGTTTAAGTCTCTGGCACATACATGTACATTTGATATCAGGCCCAGGGTCAATCAACACAATTACTAACAAAAAACAGCCATATTTTGTTTTTCTTAATGTAGGGCCATAATAGTATGCTCTTATGACATTTCTAATTTGTGTAAGGTTGTATATTTTGGGACTGTGTAGGTTAACCATTGTGTATAGGATGCTTAGGGACTGTAGGAAGCAAAGATTGCACACTTAATGGCCCTTATAATCTGCTTCATAGAAAAGATGTCTGTGCCTAAACAAGATATCAAGTCCTCCACTGACTCTAAAGGAGCCTTGACAAATGCTATTATTGTAATGCATTCACTCATCGTGTTGTTTAAAATGGAAAATACACAGCAAGTATAATAAAGCGATGGTTATCACTGTCCATGCATAGAAAATAAACTAGCCTTGCTTAAAAAAACATGCCGAATCATATTATTGTCATGGTAGTGTGTCCTTGTCTCCTGATAAAGCCAGATTAAGCTGTCAGAGACAGAGAAACGATAAGCTGCTGTTTGGTCTACAAACGAAGAGTAATTAGTGGCACTGGCAGCTATATACAGTCCCAGACATCTTCATTCCAACAGGACAGCATTTTAATTCAAGCCTGGAAATCCTGTGTCTAAAGCTGTGGAAATCCTGCCCACAAAGAATTTTGTTTTTTGGAGTTTAGATATTCACCATTAGTCATTTTCTTATCCACTGCTCAGTTTCACCATCTCCCTCTACCTCAAGTTGCCTATGCTGAGAAGAAGAAAGGACGGGCGATGGTGGCAGTCCTGAAGGAGCTTAATTCTGAGAGCGACACAGACAAACATTAATGAGCTTAACAAAAAAAAAAAAGAAAAGCAATAGTTATTAGACTTGACAAACAGCCCTGGGTTTAGCATTTTTCATTAAACACTGAAAACTGTTCGATGACAAAGTCAAACAAACACAGGGAGCAATGACAAAAGTACAGCAAAAGGCAATTACACAAGACAAAGAAATATGCCCCAATATGTTGCATTGATGTGGCTGTAATTTCAGAAAAATAAAGGAAATAAATCTAAATGTATTCATTCGTTCATCTTCTGAGGGATTCACTAGAGCCGAATGTAGGAATGCACCTCAAAAATCACTCATTCAACCATGTTCCCTGGGAGGGGCAACGTAATGTATCGCTCCGACCTACATTTGTTTTGTGCTGTATGGGTTAACCAGGGGTACTCAAAGCAAACCCATGCCAACCTGTACAAAGATCATCACATAGCATTGTCTACAGGAGTTAGCATAGCATTGTGATCTACCATCATGATCTACCTGTTAAAAATTATTCATGCCTAATTCAGCGTAAGCAGTCGTTATTAATCGAGGATCATTATCGTACTGGCTATAAATCTTAAATGGTTCATCAGTCAGGAAGTCAATACTCTTACTCTTCACTCATACATTACAGAACACAATATATCCTGTGTATATAGTACAGTTAATATAACTGCGTGGTGCAGCATTTTTTAGTTAATTTCACTATGTGGTCCCAATAGTACCTAAGCTACCACTGTGTTGCCCCATACTCCTCTAAAATAGTGTTTAAGATGAAGAATGAGAAGTCCCGACAACCTTCTACTCCATAATGCACTACTCATGTATAACTTCGTGGCCAAATAGGATTTTCGGTGATGCGGGAAGCCAATCCAGCTCATTCATTGTATTTGTGCTATTTCAGAGCTTCAAATACTTAAACGGTGGCACTTGTTTTGATCATCAATGAGCACCTCTGGATTGTGTGTTTTAACCTCTATTAGGTAGGATTATTGGGAAGCCTGCACGTTGGCATTTGGTAAGTGTCACAGTGACAGCACTTGGTGGAGGAATGCTGGGTTGTCAGTGGTGCGTTTTATCACTAGGCTTTTTTTTTTCATCTGCAGAGTGTGGACTAATAAGCCTAGAAATTACAATTGCCTCCCTGCTGAATCCCAGATAGCTACAAATAATGATATCAGTACCCTGTTAATCTCCTCAGCTCGCTGCTTGCCATCAGCCTATTGAGTCACCTGTCATACTCATGTCTGATGAACTTAATCTCGCTGTCTGTAATGACAATGGGGGCCATTTGAATGTTAAGAATGATATTTGACAAACTTTCTTCCGTCCTTTTTTTTGCATCCTTTGTCGTCCTTTCACCGGCAAAATGTTCTGTCAGAATGTCTCAAGCTCCAGTTGCAATTATATCAGTATAAACGAGTCAATATGTAATTTGCTGTTCTCATCATTTCAAAAGATTCGTTTTCTTACATTTAGGACTGGCATAATTGTAACATTCAACATTTTTTCTTTTTAGTGTGATTACGCAGCTCATTGTAATTAACTGTCTTTCATTGACACCATTGTTCTAATCATATTACAAAATGCCTTGATGACATGATGAAAGTCTTTCATAATTTAAAACGATCCGAGTTTTTCCACAAAGAACCTGTGCCTCAGTGGAATTACAGTCTTGTCTATGGATGACTCACCCTTCAGTAACAGTTTCAATAATCTCATTTGAGCGGGACACAAGATCACATCGACATCATGTTATTGTTTGAAGCATGTCAACTAGTCCATTTGATTCAAAAGTAGATATTGGATCCCTTTAAACTGCCCCAGATTTATGGAATATGTGTCAGCTCTGAGAGGCTAACTGTAAAAAGCTAATCTTATAATAAAGTAGCTATAGCTAAGCTAATAACAGAGTCTACATTAAAAAAAAATAGGGGATACCTTAAAATAGATATTAGATAAATACTAATAAATAATATATGCTGCTATAATAAAATATCCCCTAATTTATGTGAGCAGTGTAATTAGGAATCTTTATATGTTAACATATAATATAGAAAGCCTCCAGTCCACAAGCATGGATAGCTTCTCCACAGAGCACAGCAAAAAAAGCAGCAAGACCTGAGAAAGTAATTAATTTTAGATATGCATATAAAGCAATATAGGCACTAGTCTCTCCTAGCTGTATTGTAACTGCATTCATAGCAGAAAAAGAGGGTAAACTGTGTCAGTACTGGATAAACTGAGGAGCAGGCAGAAGAATAGTAAGCCTGAAAAATACAATCCTACTATTTACATGCTATTCATTGTGAAAACCTACAACTGTGTAAAATTGAATATA
>JAUZST010000118.1:23156-35848 GCA_034779995.1 Parotocinclus haroldoi | reverse complement strand
CGAATTGAAAAGAAAAGAATTAAACAGAATTAACTGGGTAAATAATAATTCTGATGATCTCTTTCCAATCAAAGGGTAGAGCCAGAGAATTAAAAAAATATACTTTAAGTCCACGTGAAATAATTGCTATTTGCACTACTATCGCATGTATTCATTTTTACATTAGTGTCCTTCAGTGAAGGTCAAAACTTGATTAGAAATTCTGGTATATCCCAACGATAGCATACAAGGAAACAAGTGCCTTTTCTGAATCGTTACTTTTCCCCTCCTTCATCACCCAGCGATCAGTCTTACGGAAAACTGTCATTAGATAAGTGACTGCTTCCCTCCGCTTTCAGATTACCATTGACAGGACAATCAGCACTGCCTTACTAATGTCAGCACTGACAAAGAATCATTTAGGTCCAGCATGTACCTCACAGTGCCATCCTCCGCTTCACCCTGTCACAAAGTCGACACATGGGGGGCTGTTAGTACATGCCATAAAGGGAAGAAAGGCTTTTGCTGAACACCTAATTTAAGCAGCGTTGCTCTCTATAGAGAGGATGGACTCGCCCTGGAGATAAAAATCATACTATATAGTAAGGCTGGAGACCTCACTTTATAATAGCCTTTCTACAGTTAAGATAACCACACTTATGATCATCCCTTCATCATCAATAAAATATGACAGCACAGACAATAAAGTTGCAAGAGATCCATCTTTGGTGTATTGCACTGTAGATCTTAATGTGCTCCATAATTCATTCATTCCGTTAACGTTTGCCTTAAATCGCAAAAATAAATCGTAGAGACAGTGGATCACAATCATATAAGGGTTTCTGCCCTGTTAAGGTCTCATTCACCAGGCCAACAATGCTAATGAATCTTGTTCTGCATTTTTATACCAAGTAAGCTGCTGTTATAGCAAAATGCAGCCCGTGCACGTTTCCACTCCAGGTCGAATTAGCCAAAGGATGGCAAGGTCAAAGTGTTGATATTAACAACACAAATCTTACTGCCCGTTTACATACCTGTGAGCTCTCACTTAATTTGCCTGATATTGGCGGTTCTTTTAGTAAAAATAAGGGTAACAGCGTCATAGACATAATGTAATGCAGAACATGTGACATAGAGGACATTATAACAGTTATGTATTCTGTCACAAAAATAAGCACATACTGAATGTCCTTGTTGAAGCCCTTTAGCTAGAAGGGAATAGACTGGAAATAAGCTCTTGCTACAGATGAACGGCTATGTTGAAGCATTACATTTAAACTGCACATGGAGCCTCCCAAACCATGCATAACAATTAGGGCTAAACCGAGAGCTTGTACTCTGTGCTCAATATTTCCCCAAAATGACTGTCTGCTTCTTTTATGCTGTAATTTGAAATCTGTTTGGCTCGCCTGAAGAGGAATATTATTTCTGTGTGAGAGACAGAGTCGCGCTAATGAGCGTGGTTAAGAACATCATTATATTTAAAGTATCATTCTGGTGTTCACAGCGAGGATTGTAAGAAATCTCTGTAATAATCTGTTTCTGTATATTGCATTCAAAGGGACATCTACAGCTGGGCCTTTAATGCGAGGGAATAATTAGTATGACATTTTCGTTTGACAGCGCAGAGAAGAAGAAATAGAAATATATTCATTAGGAGTAATTTAGTTGTGCTTCAGTTGAAGTTTCTGCAGTGCTGATATTTAGGTTATTTGCATTGATGTCTTGGCAGAAGTATTTCGCTGCTTGAACAAAGGGTCTGGTGTATGTTAAGTGCTTTTGAAATGGCAAGCTTTGCACGCTGCAGAACGGCGGCTGATGAAAGGGTGTGAAACACAATGTGGAAATCGATTTCACAATCTCCTCTTTGGCTCTGCCAATAGAGTGGCACTATGTCAACGCTACTCCGTGCATGTCTGTACATTTAATACGCTCTCAATGAAGGACTTAGCAATTTCTTCTACTATTGTTAAGTCCGGCAAATTAATTCATGTTTGTACTCCGACGAGTGCCAGAGGCACAGGGATTTTCAATTGGTTGAAAATTGATTGGATTGTTTATATAATGTAGTGGCACTACAGTCGCATGTCTGGAAAGAGGACTTGATTTTGTCTGACTGGTACAGCCTAAAATGTAGAGGCAAATATTTATGGCTGAAAAAAAGCCAGCATAGCGCAACGTTTTAGGATGTATACGCTGCATAATTAACATGCTAAGCAGCGCTAATCACAAAGAGATAAAGCTTGGCGCTCTTGTGGTGGTGATTGTCATCTGAAGTACCCTTGTCAGGACTTTTGATGTATTGGTTTGTCTTCCTTCCATCGTTTACAGTTTGCTCTTGCTTTTACCCATGTATAGTTACATCTCTTGCTATGTACGTGTGTCTGTTGAATATAAGTAATAAACTGTCTGTCCATGACAAAGAGACACAGAATAGCAAGTGCCATTGAGAGAGGCAGAGAAAGGAGAAGCTGGTCTGTGGAGCCTGTGTATCTACCATCTGTGCAGCCCGGAAAAACAGGATGCAAACACAGGGAAATTAAAAGGCTTTTTCCTGTGATTAATGGCGGTGATACACGTCGAGCCATTTAACCATATTTAACAAAACTATAGCAGTATGCAGCTGTTGTATTCTCTTCTCTGGAGCGACCCGGGGAGAGAGAGCGAGTGCAGCAGGTGGTGTTAAACAGGAAAGGGAGAATACAGCATGGATGTCATCCAGTTCTGAGAACCACTGTAATACTTTAGCTTGCAAACGAAAGCCAAGTACAGAGTCACAATGGGCTTTTCTTCTTACCTAGTCTTACTGTAGGGATGACACGAGTGAAATATAATGCGTTCTAAGACTTGAGATAGGAAGTTACGTCACTGCAAGGTGAAATTGTGTTTCCTCTCTGTTTTCTCTTCTGTAACGAGTAATCAGCAGAGTGGGAAGTTTCTTTCCTATTGCGACTCGAGCCATGCAAATACGCAGTGAAACAGGAAGAAGCACTAATCCTGACCTGTCCTAACATCCCTAGGCACCTGTTACGGGAGAAGTGAGGCAAAATTACGCCCTAGCAAATTGCTAATGATGCACCAGTGATGTCTTGTTAGGCGGCATTGTTTGGCTTAGGATCCCACCGTGTCGGCCATTCATCCCATGCTTAATGAAGGACAAGAAAGAAGAACGTGCTGAGTTTGTTTCTCCTTCGTCATCCTCCTCCTCATTTCTGACACGGTGTTGGGTGCAGTTAGCTCATGCCTGCGATGTTTTGTTACTCTCCATCCCTTGGCATGGCCAGCCCTGATTTGGCAGAGGAACGCATGCAAGAGTGTGCCTGCCCAGCAGGGGAGGGCCTTTTGATGCAGACCCCTGGGAGCACGCCACCAAGCCAGAACTGTGCATCGCAGATGTGACTGCTTTCATCTAACCGTTAACTTTTCCTTAATTAAGAAAAATGCTGGTTTAGATCACATCAAAGATTTGGGCAAAAAATGATTAGGGTGGAGCGAAGGCCGAACGGGGCTCACCTGGGCGCAGAAAAACCTAGCAGACCCGACCGCAGCAAAGTCCATCTCATTTGCGCCAACACCTTCCCTGAATGCCGAGGCGTAATTATGAATTAACTGGGGGAGGAAAAAATGACAAAAGGAAATAAAATCCATAATTAGCAAGGCAACTCCAAGCACAAGAAATGGAAATTAGTCACAGTGTAATAAATTAGCCTATGCATATATTACGAGAGATGAACACCCTTGGGGCTGCGAATTAGCGCTTTTGGCCGTGCACCCTCATGTATCTAAATAAACCATTCAGTCCTTGCTTATTATGGGCTCACAAAGAGACATCTCTGAGACTGTCTTCCCTTTCAAATCAGCCACACACCTCATTTAGAGGAAGGCTATATACTGCAGTGGGAGGGGGATGATTTGAGAGGAGTGAGCCTGTCGTTTTCTGGTGTGCTCTTATGCTACCTTCACTTATGCATTTGTAAACTATCACATATTTCTTTCCCATTTTAGTTTGATTAGTCCTGGCACTTTCTAGGGCTATCACATTTTTCCCCTAGACGACAGTAAACAAACAGAAAATTAAGCCGCGCTGAGTTGAGCCGGAGAAAATTTGCATGAAAATAATGCGGCAAGCTAGAAAACGGCAGATTCTAATAGCAGCAACAAAGGCAGGCAAATGACAAATTAAACGGCATGATGTACACAGTATTTTGTCGCCAAGAGTTACATGCAATCCAGAGGATGGAAGGGGCTTAAAAAAAAAGGGAAAAAAGGAAAAAAGGCAGGCAGCGGAGCCATGTTTTGATGAATCTTATCAAGAGCGATTATTCATACTTGTCCTTCTGCTTGAATTAAAGCAAGAGTGCTGGAGCCCGTTAAAGCCAAATACTTGAATGGCTAGTGAACTCTCACCTTTGCGCGCATCCATTTAGCTTGCAAATGAAAGCCAAGTACAGTCGGCGAGAGCCATAATGGGCCTTTCTTCTTACGGAGTGCAGTCATTACATACTAATTTCTCCTGGAAGCTCTTCAGGAATTGAAACACTTGGCTGTGGCAGCCGTGCCTCGTGCTGAAATGCACAGGCCTACAATGCCAGCACACAAGGTGTTTGTTCAAGGCCTACACACAGCAGCTGACCACAATCAGGCTCAATTGACAAGGGCTGATTGCAGCTTGATGCAGCACTGCGTTCAGATAGAAAGAAAAATGAATAAAATATTGGCAGCCTGATTTTCATCGTGATTAAGTAGAATCTTGATTCGACAAAAAGGAAATCGCTCCAATTTTTCTTATTTTAGCGAGAAAGCAAGTAGTGTGAAAATACATCACACGATTTTAGCAAAGGAATTTAAATAACAGTCTGTAGAAGCTTTTAAATGCATAAAAATGTATTTAAGGGTTGCGACGCCATTACGTTTTGTCATATACACTCACTGATATTATTTGCCACCTTGTTCGTACATTCAGTGTCCACGCGCGCACACCCACTCATACAAATGATACAAATATATTAATTCTCTCCAGTCAATTACAATTAGTAAATTGATACATTCACTTTCAGGTGGAGCTCATTAAGTCTTAAAGAATCTCATTTGGCGTGATCCACTGAGTGTATGGGTTGTAACGCTGGCTGGATCTGGCAGTGTCCCTCTTTGAGTGGAAGGGACATTTGGAAGCTGTACAACTGATTGTTAAGCACACATCAGTTGTTTGGAGGGGCTGATGATTTAATTAAGCAATTAGGCAGGTGGTGGCTGGTTAAAAAAATTGTATTAATCTACTGAGTTATTTGCCCAATGTGCATGAGTTTTGTGTATTATAATGATTTATAATGAACGAATTATAATATGCATATAATAGTTATATGCTAGTAGATGTAACGTAAAGCAAATGCTAATGCAGTAATTATAAAATATAAAACTATGCACATTTTCAAACTTTATGAAATTATAAAATGTACAACTTCTGAAACTTAGGGTAATACTGTAATTTATTTTGAATTTTATTTGGAATAAAATATTGAATATATTACATATATTTCCTCCTTAGAAGTCAATATGTTCAGTATCTTTTAGAAGTCTAGAATTCAAAATGATTGCCGTTTTACCATAAAACAATACATATGGTGACGTGATTTTGAGAACATTAGAACATCGCTTGGCTACCAACACCCCCTACCCGCCGCCCCCACCCATTCAAAATGTTATCTTGCTGTGTCCTGTTGAAATATTTTCCCAGGAAGTCAGCGGAGAAGACCTGGCCTGTCAGCCTGCCACTGTGTGATTGAGACATCACACTAATCCGTGTTTAACCTGTCGTCTGTGTGTGCGGGATTGTCATGCCACACAGAATTAGATCACAGTTAAAACAGAGGACCCGTCCGATTTTCCACGCTGGTGATAATACTGGCAGCATTACAGACGAACAAATAACATGTTAGTAACAGAAGCATTCATTTTGTTTCACCATAGATTTCTATTATATAGAAATGTATACATTATCATCGTTTCTAGCTAGTTACCAAACTCCCGCTAGTTCGTCTGCTTTGACCCAGCAAACTCCTCTCATGCTCTGCCTCTCACTGCCTCTCTCCAAAACTCTCACTTTTTCTAGCATTCTCACTTTCCCTCTCTCCCGCTCTCCTCCCTTGCCTTTCTTCTACTCTCACTATCTTCTTCTGCCTCCCTCTCTCTGTTGCTTGCACAGAGAAGCAGCCAGTGTTTACTTGCCCTTATCCGGCTGGCTAATCCCTGCAGCAGTGAAAGACTCCACTAAATAGGTGCTGGAGAAAAAAAAAATGAGGCGAGAGGGACAGGCAGAGCCATTAGAGGAGAGTTTATCAGAGTCGCTCAATCTGTTATCACCCCTGTCCCTCTGTCCCCCCCCACCAGTTTGCCTTCCCCCACTGTCACAGAGCCACTGATTACAGCCCACCACGCAGCCTGGCTCTGGCTCTGTTAGCGAGAGAGAGAGAGTGAGGGAGACTCACTTCACAAAGCTTATATCTGAGAGGTATGAAAAGACAGAGAAGAAGCTGTTCTGATGGATGTTTACGTATCTGTTCGTGGGTAGTTGTGTGAATACGGGATTCTAACGTTTCGCCATATTTTGATTTATTCCATCTATAGTTGTGCATGTGGCTGTATTCATTGCCAGTATAGTATATTGTTTGAGGTAGTTTTTATCCTTTTGGTATTATCACTATAGGCAGATGTATAGGTAGGCTATTTTTATATTGCTTTCTCAGATATTTTGGAGATGTCTAACTCTGCTTGGCTGGTGTAGCAATGTGATAGCACATTGTGTTACAACATTATTATGACTATTATTATGAGTGCTAACATTACCTTTGAAGGAAAATATATGATTGGGTGTAGTATGTCACAATGATATAGTGACGATCCTACATATCTAATATCTAACATTAAATACACATCTAATAATCAATAATATATCTATAAATCACAGGAGTATGTGGCCTAATACATATATTTACCAATTAAAATTGTATTATTGATTTAAATTATATTAATTACTTAATTTGACTATTAATACAAAGTAATTATTCAATTAACATCTAGGCCACCCATGGAGGATGGATCCCTTGTGTAGTCTTGGTTCTCCCCAGGTTTCTTCCTTCTACATTCAGGGAGTTTTTCCTTTCCACTGTCGCACTAGGCTTGCTCAATTTGGGTTTGGCTTTTTAAGATTTAAGTATAATATCGTATATAAATAAATTTGAATTTGAATATATGATTAGGTGTAATATGTCACAATGATACAGTGACAATCTTAAATATCTATATATTTAATGCATATACATATCTATAATATATCTATAAAACCCAGGAGTATGTGGTCTGATAAATATGAGAGATCATCTAGATAAAGCTGTTATAATGAAAGTGCAAGCATAAATATACTTGCAGTGGAGAACTTTCACTAAATTATTTGTTGTGTATAAACAGATAAAAATGATCACAAAAAAAACAAATTGTCTAATTGTTGGCAAGACAGCACCAGAAAAGAGTATAATGGAATAGACTGCTTCACACAAGCCCACTGTTGATTATTTTTCAATAACATCAGGCCCCATAGAGCTTTGTTCTACAGTTACTACAATTAAAACTATTATTTGGGTTGTCAGAGTTATCTGAAAAATCACCAGGGACAGAATACATAAAAACACCTCTTCAGTTCTCTCAGGTAAATTTCAGTAATTAAATCAACTGGTTGTTTTTCCCATGCAACCTACAGTTGCCACCGTTCTAAGAAACATGTTTGTTGTCCTTAGGCAATACAGTGCCAAGCTGAAGAACTACAATAAAACCATGTTTACATTTAGCAAGCAGTCTGTAACATAATATGCATGTTGATTTCTTGAACATGTTATTTCAAATTTCTATTTAACGCATCATTTATCTAACCCGTGCCATTGCCTTCTGATTATACAGTACATCGTAATCAATAGACAGTTTGTGTTTTCTCAAATCCCCCAAGCTACTTCCACTAGCAATCACTGAGACCAAATATTTGACCTTCCTTACTCTTGCCTCTTACAAAATGTTTTGAAGTGTCACCTTTGGGACGGAGCTGAATTACCGCTACTGATATTACCACTCAGCCATCGTCTTAAGAACTATAGTGACTCATAAGCACTTTTCCAACAAAGGACTTAGATCAAGATTTCTTTTCTAAAATGATTTAATCCTAGTTGGTCATCAATGTCAGCTGTTTTCAAGTACTGAATTTCTTGACAAAAAACAGCTGACATGATCTTTATGAACCACATGATATCTGACAAACCATGCCTCTTAATGTGACACATTTTAACAGGGTTATATTAACAGTTCCATAAAATAACGATATGCTGAAATTAGGCCTTATAAACTACATCTCCAAATGAACATATGTGCTAAGAAAATTCAAAGAGAGGCACGCTCTAATTGCGTGCGTAAACAACTATGCATTTGTCTTTGTTAAAAGGATTTTAATATGGTCTAGTATTAATTAAGTTTATTGAGACATCTCTGTAGGCTGTATCACACAAATATACAAAACTGGTACTGAGAGACTTCATATACACTGCTCACAAAAATTAGGGGGTATTTCAAAATTAAATATCCCATAATGAAACATCCCAATATCCCTGTATTTTTCATAGTGTAAAAGGTAGTAACGACTCTTCATTCTGTGTTTCTTCCAGTAAGACAATTCTGAAATGCACAGCATTACTTCTTATAATTATAGTCATGTACTGTCCACACCATTGTAATTTAACATACATGTGTAGCCCATACCTGGAGCACACAGGGCGCAGACGTAAGCATGTCCTGGATGAGATGCCAGTCCATCAAAGGGTTGGGTAGGGGATTTCATTGCAGTTCTGGGGAATGATACCTCGACCAGCCTCCTCTACTTCAAAGTCAGCCAATCATGTCTTTCGGGGCCAGCATATTAGACCGTTGCATCACTGAAGCCCCCATATTACAGGATTGTATAGTAGAATTTACTGACATTTCTAACATTGTGATATTATTTAGGATGGGGGACATTTTAGAATGTCAAACTCATGAATATTCATAAATACTGGTATTTGTAATTAGAATAACGGCATGAAGATGTGTCTATGCCAGTTCCATCCTCATTAATGAGGATTTTAAAAATATTTTGTTACAGCAATATAGCCTGTTCAAGATTACTATCAATAATGTACAGAAATGTCATTTACACAAATAGTAGGTACACATTTTATAACGTGCCCATAAGGACACAATTTTGCACAATAAAAAAAAAATGCTTTAAACATATAAAATGCAACACTAACACCGAATGATCAAAAAGCATTCATTTGAGGTAAAAAAAAATTCGGCTTATTCCCTGCCGTTTTTTTGGTGTTGGCAGAAAATGTCCTGTTTCTAATATTCAACCTAATATCTAAAATTTGGCTCATTTGGGGCAGCTTTCCCAAGCGGGGCAACACAGAAATGCCCTGGTCCCTGGCAGCAGCAGGGAGGTGGCTTCCAAAAGCTTTATACATGGCCATACGCGCCGGCTGCTGTTTAGCCTCTAATGGCTGGTAATGTGGGCTCAATGTTTACCAAGCAGTGGGTCTCCAGCACACAGGCTGTGACAAATTATGAAAGGCGGGCCTGTGTAGCCAGGCTGAATTTCATTAAACTTTAACTGGCCTTATCTTCGGCGCGACAGAGGACAGCATAATAAATGCTGACAGGTATCTAAAGACCTGTGTTTGGCCTGGAGAGAGTGAACAGCAGGAAAGGCGCTGCCAGCTTTGTCACCAAAGAAGGGACATATGTTGTTGGCTATAAAATCCTAAAGCAGATGTCGCCATGTTTAGCGGATATAGCCATGTTTTGCAAACATGCACGGGGGCATAAGATGTTTTGTTTATTCTGATTATCCAAGGAAGTGAAATTTCCTCTGTTGTACCACTACGAAACAGTGAGCATTAGCCTTTCCGTGTATGTTCTTACAGCTTGGCACAGCGTGATCAATTATGCCCTATTTACATGAATTCTTGAAATATATGACCCTATAGAAATATTGCACTTTTAATAGGGGAAACTAAATTATTCAAATTAATACAGTAACACAAATGAATATTGAAATTAATTTATGTAAAATTATAGAACATATCTGTAGCTACATTGTTCACTGTTTTTCAATCCACCATTGGACTCGTTTATTTTATTTTATATCCAAGAATACAGAAACAAAATTGTACATGAAGGAGTAAAATCCTATTAAATTCAATTTGCCTAACACAAAACTGAAAGAATACTAAAGTATTTTTAAGCAGATCTGTGCTTGCTTCTCTGCTCAGAGAGGTCATTCAAGGAGGCCAAGACCCTCCAGCCAAGCCCAACCACGCACAC
This sequence comes from Parotocinclus haroldoi, assembly GCA_034779995.1. Taxonomy (NCBI): domain Eukaryota; kingdom Metazoa; phylum Chordata; class Actinopteri; order Siluriformes; family Loricariidae; genus Parotocinclus; species Parotocinclus haroldoi. Next base: position 25,474 of record JAUZST010000118.1, on the reverse strand, counting down.
ACTCAAACACACCCATGTGCCACCACTTAAGTGTCCCTGCCTTAATCCAGTTGGTTGAGTAGTTTTCCAGTTTGCACACATATCTAAGACCTTCCACAAACAATCTGAGAGAGGACTTCTGCTCTGCTGCAGGAATATTTGCCTTCTTCTGTCTGCCATGTCCACTGAGAGATCTAAGGGGGGAGATGGGCTGTCTTTAGATTTTAATGGTTGCCTTTGGGGGGGGAAAAAAAGTACAAAAATAACCTTGTTTGAGTGTGCTTTAAATTCCATGGCCACTCTGGATTGTTGCCATGGCTTGTGTGTAAGAGAAAAGGCAATGTAATCAATAATGCACAGCCTTGAAAATGTCTCCAAACAGATGGCCCATTGAGAGGAGAATTCCAGAGCCTGTGTGCCTTAAGATTTAGCATTTATTCGCTTTAATTCACTAACAACAGGCAACAAATTCTACTCAGTTTAAGGTTTGAGGAAGGTTAAAAACGGGATTGCTTTACAGACACCACCAGCTTTGTTGCCTCTTTTTCTACCAATGCTAAGATCAAGAAATGGATCAATGCAAGTCTCATCAGATAAGTACCATTTGCTAAAAAGTGATAAGAACTCCTACAATGAGTAAAACACAATAGTAATCACTGCCATTTACCTTTACTGTCATACACTTGGACAAACTAGAAAATATTATTCTCTATTCTAACACTGTGACTCAAGCTGCAGTCATTTTGTCCTCAGCAACGATTCGCCATCACGCTGAATCCTTGCTCTCTAGGCACCTGCTCAGCTCTGGAGAAGCACAAGATATTGACCTTCAATTCAGCCAACATTCAGCAGTGATGAAAGGAGATAAGCTCTCTAATCGGCCCTCCATCTCCGGCACCTCTTTATTGACTAACTGACACGCACTCTACTGCTGGTGCAAGCGCCACCACTGAGACAGCCTGGCAGATGCCACACACACACACACACACACACACACACACACAATCTAAACAGATATTTGAAAGCGGACTAATGTGAAAATTGCCACTAAAGGAATACAAATCAATTTGCTCCATCAAAAGGTAATTGGATATGGAGCTGTGTTTACTTATTTTGACACAAAGCAGATATTTGCGGACTGGCCACAATGTTTTAAACCCTCTCTCTTTTGCGCTGCATTGGGGGCGCGTCTTTATGGCTCTCCCTTTCACAGACATGCAGCTTTATCAATTGTTTGACAAGAAAAAAGGCCTTGAATAGATGACAGAGATTTCAGCCTTTAAAGACATTGCCAAGGATTCGTGTAGGATGTCAGACTTAACCTATCAGCATGTTGTAGTGTTTTCCTCATCTTACCAGGTTTTGTAAGCTTCAGGTACTTGAGTATGAGTATGAGAGTCAGAAAAGGCTCGTTGAAGGCTCTAGTCTCAGTCACAGAGTTGTAGTAGGAGGTGATTACTAATTTTGGGCACACCAGAAAGACAGCACCAAAAACCCTGCGAAAGTGTGCCAGTTATTATCAGATTTAGATTTAAATATACATGAAGGTCCACCCAACGTGGCATTTGAGTTCCTGCCACAATCTGTTAGTACTTGCTTGGGCAGATATATTGGTGTATTTATTTGACTGACATTGTCTAAATTGAAGTTTGACACTCTTCAACACTCTAACCTTTATGCAAATGCAAAATCATTTAAATGTGATGGACAGAATTCAATTAACTGAGATGACAGAGAATAATATAGTGAACTGAATACATCAGTCAGTTGAAAGGTAACATAATCACCATGCAGAGGTTTGGTGGCAGTGGATGGGAGTGAGAGAGCAGGAGAGAGGGGAACAGGGAGGGAGGTAGGTGGCTGAGGATGTAGATATAGCCCATTTCCTTCGTCTTATCTAATGGTGCAAGCTCTATTACTCCAAAGCAGAGTCTTCAGTCCAGTAAACTCTTGATCTCAAATGAGAGGTGTGAAACACTGTTGCTAAGCAATTAGGGCCTTCGTGTAGCAGCTGATTCCTGGAACTCAGTGGCCATCAGTGTGATTTGGCTTCACCTAATAGACTCACGAAGAGAATAGGCCTGTGCTTAAAGAAAATTGTTCGGGATCACGACTGGAAATGAAAGTGATGGAAGCACCCCCCAACTCCCTCCCTACTGTCCAAAACAACTGTTGCTCTCTATACATTTTTATATACTACCTCATCATTGTACAATATTTACACAAATGTTCATACAAAAACATATGCAATCACAGTTTAGCGCTCCACTTAAGAAAAAGCTAAAAAAAAAAAAATGGATAAAATGGCTTAGACATCATATCTATTTCTCTCTCTCTCT
>JAUZST010000118.1:0-10389 GCA_034779995.1 Parotocinclus haroldoi | reverse complement strand
TATATATATATATATATATATATATATGTGTGTGTGTGTGTGTGTGTGTGTGTGTGTGTGTGTGTGTGTGTGTATATGTATGTACGTGTACACGTGTTTGTACCTTTGTGGTGAAGACTCCTTTTGCGCCAAGTAATGACTCAAACCACCTTAAAACCTTGCAACAACTACTTCAAGACAAAGGAGACCAAAGGAGCTCTGATTGTCATTATTTCCACGGTTACTTGACCTGTACCCCATTGTACATTTAGGTGGGCATTTGAATGCAGAGAGTGCGTGCAAAAAGGCATCCAAATTTGAGCTTTCAATTTTTAACATGGGAACTATAGATACTCATACGTGATACCTCAGTTCCACTAATACTGAGCATGTTTGCTATAAGGGATAGTGTAAATGTAATTCATCCATTCCAGAGATCCCAAAAATCTACACTTCATAAGGAATTATATGCATTAACATATAATTGTATTGTAGCGATGTAATGTAGTCTATACTGTATCATAATGGAGCCAACATTATTGTTTTAACATTAACTGACAGTTGAGCACAATCATTAACTCAAAACAGATTTTATAATGTGGTGTTAAATCTCAAGTAATTCATGAATGGCTTGAAAGTGAAAAGTAATGATGTTCGGTACCAGTTCCAGGACCACACACTTAGATGTTCCTTCACCTCAGCATTAACTCCAATGGTTTTCATCTATAGAAACAAGTCCCACCATGCCCGGGCCCCACCAGAGTGCAATAAATCCCTCCATCATTTAATTGTTAGGAGACAATGTGTTAGGTAACTATCTTAAACCTATTTTGATATTTTATCTAAATTTTATTATTTACTTAATTTTAGCATTAATACAACTTAGATATTTCAATTAACGTCTAGGTCACCCAAGGGGGATGGATCTCTCTTTGAGTCTTGGTCCTACCATGGTGTCTTCCTTCTACATTACATTCATGTCATTTAGCAGATGCTCTTACACAGGGCGACTTGGAGTTAATACAGTCTTACAGTCCAAGCATAAGGGCCTTGCTCAGGGACCTAGCTGTGGCAGAGGTGGGATTTGAACCATGGAGCTTCTGGTCCATAGTCCCGTACCTTAACCACTTGGTTGGTACCTTAACCACCACAGTCCCTTGCAACTGTCGCTCCAGGCTTGCTAAATTTGGGATTGACCTTTTAAGATAAAATGATATTGTAAAGCTAACTTGGAGACGATGCTCTATTGTAAGAAGAGCTTTATAAATAAATGTGACTTGAGCAAAACACTTATACTTTTGGTGAACCCGTAGCATTAACTGCTAATGCTAACTGCTCAGCTTGAAGGTGAGCCGGAAGACTCGCTCTTTGATTTCCTTAAGGTTGGGTGTAGCCCTGAAACAAACAAACTTATGGGATCTTATTTGGATCTTGGAAATCCCGTTGTGTGTAACATATACATAAATTAGCAGAACTGTTACCCAGAGCGTTTTACAACTGCTGCAACTACTTGGGTAGTTCTCTAGGAACATGTGGTGCTCTTCAGGAATTGTACCTCATAAAACTTGAAAATAAAAGACTATCAGATTTTAATTCTGGATTTTGTAGTAGCTTTCGTTCATGCTTAGACCGCTGACCAATTGCAGTCACTTTCAGCATTAATGTTTACTTGACTACATTGCCAGAGCAGACAGTTATTAGCTTTTCAGCAGCAACCAATAAACTGCTCTATACTTTGTAGTCTTGCAAAACCAAAACCTCCATTATGCAGATTCCTCAGTTTTTGCTCCCGTATCTGTGGTAGCACAGGTGTCTAATCCAGGCTGCCATACCTGTGTTACTAATGTAGTTGAAACCTGGGGCTATTTTGTTCTCTCCTTGAGCAGTTTGAGCTTTTTGCAATGAAATTTGGAAGATGGTTCATAATGACTTGGAGCATGCGGTCTCGAGCAGTCACTTGTGACTTGTGCCCACCCCTCCTCTTCCAGCCTGGCAATATTACAATGAGCAGAGATGGGAGGAATCACTCCATTATTCATACGCACCACTGCTGGCTGCACGCATGTCCCCGAGGCAGCAGCATTCATTAGTGGAGCTTACCATCCTGAAAGCTGGGAAGCCATGATAACGGGATATGATTTTCATATTTAATACATTCCTTGGAAGAGCAAGCGCGTGCCACAGATTGATAGAAGAATCAATTGCTACTTTAGTGAAACACTTTCTACTTTGCCCTGCAGCTAGAGATGGAATCACTCAGCCAAGAAATTAACTTTTCCTTCCTCTCCCTCTCAATTTTTTTGTCCCTCTGAATCTGCCACGAAGGCTGAGCAGTTTACAGTGGATGTTATTAAGCAGCTAACTGTTTGGTATTTAAGACCCTTATCAGAAAAGGCACAGAAGCCATGTCTTTTGTGATTTTGTGTAGCAGATTTTTTTCATAGTGCCGTAGTGCCATTGCAGACATGAATCGGCGCATTGAAGCAAAACATGGCTGAAGATTAAAAGTTAAGACAGTGATCTCAGTATGCTTCGCTGAAGAGACATTTAAAGAAGAAATCTAACCTTGATGCAAGTAGGACTCCTGGAGTTTTTAAAAGCACAACAATATGACCCTTTTAACATGGCGTGGTACATCTTGGATAAGGGCCAGTGTAAAATAATGATAATAATGATTTGAAGCAATTAGTATTTGACATACTGGAAATACCACTGGGTAGTATCCAAAATGATATAATCACATGCAAATGTGCTGTTTGGAGTTGATTCATTTACATGTGTATAAGAAATATTTAACGAACATCATCAAGTCCTATAAACGAATTATCTGTAATTGTTTGCATAGCATTCCTTTTTTCAGAAATACCAAGTTTGTATTTTTTCTCCCCTTAAATAACGTGCAGGAACAAAGCAACTCCCTTCCTCAATCATCATGCCAACCTGCTGTCATCTCCAAGGGTTGGCAGACCCTCAAAGACACTTTGGTGGAGGATGGCGTCATGAGCACACATTCGCCCACAGAGATGATAGCTAATCAGCCTTTAGCTTCCATGCCACAAAGCTGCCTTTTGATGGAAGCCTGTGTTTCAAAAGCCAGCGGCAGCAAAGCTTTATCTGATGACATTCTAAACCGCAATGATTTTCCTGAAAGGCAGCTGGCGTTTGATTGTGATTTCTTTACGGGAGAAAGAGTGGTGTGTGGGTCGAAGCAGTCGGCTGCACCTCACGTAACCTTGAAGGCATCTGAAGTGTGCTCTCATCACAGAACCATGAACAGGCCAGAGAGCAATGCTTCACTCCAGCATCATTCCAACCAGAGTCCTTCCCAAGATACCACTCACACGAGAAGCTCCTCAGTACTCAGGACCTCTGTAGGGAAGGAGGAAGTGCAAGAGTCCGCACAAGATCATCAACCTTTTACAGGTTAAATGTTCTGCTTAACACAATCTTGATTTTATTAGACAATGGAGTATGCAACATGAATGCCCTTTGTTGTGAGAAATTGCATTATAACACTCCAGTGGTACGTTCAGATGTGGGCCCTGTAAAATCTTAATCTCAGTAATGTCACTCACAGTCATAACATCGAGTTAAAGAGTGTAGAAATGGCTTCTTTCAGCATGCATGAGCAAAATCCGGAACAACCGGAACAATCTCTCCCGATTAACAATGAGCTAAAATTGAGCAGATTTGTTAAAAAGCACTTGGTCAGTTTTATTACTAGAGTACTGTTTTAATTTAGAATTGATCTATAATTGCTGTACACATGTTCAGTTTAATGATGTTAATGATGTTAGTGATGTTCTTGCCCTTTTGCCCGGTTATTGTCAAGACTTAACACTCTGACTTTTTGTACTTATCAAGGTCAGGGTAAAGGAAGGAGCTCCAGTATTCTCAGTTCCTCGGCAGATGTCACACCTGAGCCTTCAGTAGGAAATGTCAGTGATGTTTCAGTTTCTTTCAGTGGAGATCTACCTGTACAACACAAACCCATTCAAAACAATGAAAAGCCAAAGAGCAGACTGGAGTCTGGAGGAAATCATTTCCCAGTGCCAGAACATAGGTAATACTGCATGGAATCTAAAAGGAAGTATACAGTAAAACAAATGATCTAAATACATGCTGTATATTCATTCTCTCATGCTTAAACCATGTTTTTGACTGTTATACTACAGAGCAGTTAAAAATTCCCCTTACATTTGATGAGTTAGCCTGTGGATTTATAGACATCAGTTCAGGCACTTGCACTTTCGGATGTGTGTTCATATGTCATACGTGTTATTTCAGGATGCAGGGTGCGCACGCGTGTGTGTTTGCGTGCGAGTTTGTGCATGTGCACACTTATGTGTTGGTCTGTGGGAATATGATGAGCTCGGGTCATGCTTCAGAGCGCTTCACTCATTGGCACTTAGTGGCAGCTTCAGGACACCACGTGTGGAACCTCAGACTCAGAATCCGACATTATTGCCCTAATCCCTGATAATGCCGTAGCAGAGCAATTTTCTGCTCGGGAGATTTGCTCCTAGTGGAGTCGACAATTCCCAGACTGCCTGGAGAGTTCTGTGAAATGGAAGTGTAAACAGCAGTAAGTGTAGGAAAAGGGATGATGAGATGATATTACAATAATGTTATAATTGTGAATTGTTATTTGGTTCCCAATTAAACATGGCTGGTACTTATAATTGAGGTGCTTCACTTTTGTTAGGAAAAAAAAGCTCTGTATCTCTGGAATTTGACTCATTTTTAAACCTGAATGGATGACATGGTGGCACAGTGATGCCACAGTTGTGGTTTCTCTGAATTTGGAAATGAGGAATGCAACAGTGCTGTTTGATATTGGTGCGCTTTCTACCTCTTGGCTGTTGACAGACATCAAAATCATCAATTCCATCTTCACTGACCTTTTGACATTTCTGTGCTGGCAACTTTTGAACCACAAGAGATATTGCAAATCTGATTGTGGTAATAGACTTCTGAGACAATTCTTGTCTTCTTTGATACGCTACATGAACACCTTCTCATTGGAAAAACTAGCCATTGATCCAGTATGATGGCTTCCAAGATGGCGGCCATGTTTTAGACTTGGGACCCCTCAACCACAGTTTTTGTTGGGGTATTCCGATATTCTATTTTCCCTTCTGTTTCTGAAATAAAAGGGTGTCTTATGACTCAGCCTGTAGATTAAGCCAGTATGAGCATGACTGAATGAATAAAAAATATTAAACACTACCATTTTACCAGAAGGCATGATCAGAAATATTTACCCCAACTGGCCATCCAGTTCTACGTTCATAGTTTTACATTTTCACATTTTTACAAATGTAATTTGCTTCAACATAAAACAACCATCGTAAACATTTACAGAAAATGTCTTCTTAAATCTTAATTAGTGGTTAATTTGCCTTTAACTTGGCCTAATCAAATAGTCTTATTTAAGAGTTACGTATTTAAGTCACAGAATCAACAAACTATACTGCTCGCAAAAATTAGGGGATATTTCAAAATAAAAGATCCCCTACTTTTTACCAGCAGTGTTTTTGGCAAGCTTTTCTTTTTATCCCGCTATGACTGCAAGTACCGATTCTAGATGCTGCTGGGTTCTCTGGTCAGCTGGCAGTTCTGTCCATTTGAAATGAAACCTATCTATAGTGCGCACACGCTTTTTAAAATGTTAGGATTTCTTTCTTTTTGTTTGGTAAAGTGACAAATATATTCAAAATTTATACGTATTGCCAACATTTTCCTGAATGCTTTTACAGATGTATTCATGCATTCAGTCAATCAATTCATTCTTTCATTCATTCAGATTCTTAACTGCTTAATCCTGATCAGGATCATGGTTATTATATTAAAACATGCTGCAGTCCGTCATATCAGCATGTATGCATGGGATTAAGTCACTTAATGTGTTGAATGGTCAAGTTAAGTTTTTAATTATCATATAAAAGTAGGATGTACCAGAGTTAGAGGCCTCTTTTCAAGTAGTTGACCAAGTACTAACTGTACTGACCTAGCAACAAGCTCTTATTCTATTAACACTTCGATGTAATGTGTGAACGTCAGTATGAATTTATGGCCTTGTGAAGGAGAGACACCTTTACAGCAAGCTCCAGAAAGGAAGTTTATTAGTTGAATATCTGCATATTTTGATAATTACAGTGTTGTTGCCCTATTAAGTGCATTGAAATTATATTTTGACCAAGCTGTCTGATGTCCTTGTTTTGCTGTTACTTGCTTCAAGCGCTCAAATAGGCAGTTTGTACTTAAATGAATAACTGTTTAATCGTTCTGATCTATAGACCAATGTACTTACACCAACACATTCCACCTACTGGAGAAAAAGTAAAATCAGAAAAAGTTGGGACAGTACTGAAAATGTTATTTATATATATATAAAGAAATGCATAGTGTTTGGTAAATTATACCTGGACATTCATTACATTTCAGACAGCATGAACCTGACATTTATCAGGTTTTGTCTGATCTACTTAATTTCATTCATTTAAAAAAATTGCATTCAGGCATTTCAGGCCTGTGGCGTATTCCAAAATAGTTGGGACAGGGACAATCTAGAGCTAGTAAAAATACTTAAGTAAAAATAAAAATAATGATGTGATTTCAAAACGGTGACGTTAACAGGTGATTAATCATGATTTGGTACAATAGCAGCATCCAGGAAAGGCAGAGTCTTTGAACAAAGATAGGCAGATGATCTGCAGTTTGTCAATAAATGTATGAGAAAATGATTGAAATCTTAAAAAAAATGATCCTTAAGTAAAATTGGAAGTGCTTTACATATTTCCCCCTCTAGTGTGCGTTGTTATTAAATGGTTCAAGAAATCGGGAGGAATTTCAGTGAGTAAAGGCCAAGGTCTCAAGCTTTTGAAGTTTGAAGGCCTGTAAATCTTCGATCCTTCAGACATGCATCGAGAACCTCCATTTATTGATAGCTGATATAAGCACATTATTTTGGCAAAACCGTTTTCAAACGTTATATGGAGTAACATTCACAAATGCCACTTAAAATTAAAATTCCATGTTGATGTACACTGCACTGTACAATTTTTGTGAGCAGTATATTTAAGAGGTATTTAGAAGTAGTACAGAAGTACATTTTTTTTTTAACTTTTTATTGACAAATGCAACCATTTTAAGTAAATACATAATATTTACAATGTTACAATTCTTCTTTAAGACTCTTGATATTCTCCTTGGCATGCTAGTTATCAGCTTCTGGGCATGATCTTGAATTATGTCAGTCCATTCTTGCCTGATCAGTGCTTAAAGTTGATCACAAATCCTGGGTTTTTCTTGGAAGTTTTCTGGCCATGGACCCAAAATTTACATTTTTTTTCTTCACCAAGCCACTTGACTATTACTTTTGCCTTTTGCCTTGGTGCTCCATCATACTGGTAATAACATTATTCATCTCCAAATTGCTCCTGGATTGTTGAGAGACATTGCTCTTGGAGGATGTTTTAATGGGTAGGACTTCTTTTTAATATAGGGCCTGGCTAATAACGGGGTGTGTGTGTGTGTGTGTGTGTGTGTGTGTGTGTGTGTGTGTGTATCTATCTATCTATCTATCTATCTATCTATCTATCTATATATATATATATATGAAACTATTTGTGTATTACCAACAATTGTATTTGTCCTTTGGCTTTTTGTCTCTATTTTCAGACTGTCAATCGATGACTTCTTTTATCTGCTGGATAGCATTGAAGAACGTCTTCCTACTGCAGATGTTAATCTGTACAGTACCTCTTCAGTCAGTGACCAGAAGCTCAGAGACATTGTAAGGTACGATACTTTGCTAGAGTCTTCCTCCCCTCATTAATGTCTAGTGTTCATTCTTTTAGTAGAAATAACATTATCTTCACATTAAGAGCACTCACTTTAAATTAAGTGTCATTACTTGTCAACACACTATCTGTAAATCTTAAAAATAACTGTGAATCATCATAGCAACTCCTTTAGGCAGTAATTAGTGGGCCGGCAACAAATGTGGCTGTGGGCGTGCGCGTAGTATTTCTGGTATGGGCGTGCACGCTGCATTTCTGGTTTAGGCGTGCACGTGGCGTTTCTGGCATGGGTGTGCGTGTGGCGTTTCCTGTTATAGGCGTGCGGTGGCGTTTCTGGTGTGGGCATGCACGCTGTGTTTCTGGCTTAGGCGTGCACGCGGCGTTTCTGGTGTGGGTGTGGGTGTGCGTGTGGCGTTTCCTGTTATAGGTGTGCGTGTGGTGTTTCTGGTGTGGGTGGGCATGTGCATGTGCGTGTGGCGTTTCCTGTTATAGGTGTGCGTGTGGTGTTTCTGGTGTGGGTGGGCATGTGCATGTGCATGTGGCGTTTCCTGTTATAGGTGTGCGTGTGGTGTTTCTGGTGTGGGTGGGCGTGTGCATGTGCGTGTGGCGTTTCCTGTTATAGGTGTGCGTGTGGCGTTTCTGGTGTGGGTGGGCGTGTGCATGTGCGTGTGGCGTTTCCTGTTATAGGTGTGTGTGTGGTGTTTCTGGTGTGCGTGGGGCGTTTCTGGTTTGGGCGTGCACGTGATGTTTCTAGTGTGGGTGTGGTTTACCTGCAATTTTAATACGTTTGTAAAGATGAATGGTTGAATACAAAGGTTTAAGCTCCATGGAGGTGACTGTACCTCTGTTTATCCTTTAGCCTGTGTAATCATCGTGGACAGTTATCAGGAACAGAACTGAATGTGTGTGGAACCGTGGTGCTTCAGCAGCTACCCTGGCTGTTATCAGATGCTCCTGATGGCTGCCTGCTACACAGTGATCTGGTCAATGCACACTGGTCCACTGCAGTAGATACAGCAGACATAAGGTAGTGTATAAACGTTCTCTGGATTTAGATGGCTTGTCATACGACCCCTGGCAAAGAATTATGGAATCATCACTCTTGAAGGAAGAGCTTTTAATTGTACAGTTTTGCAGAAAATTTTCATGGAGACACAAAACATTTCATGGAGACACAAAACATTTTTTTTTTTCAGAATTCCAAAGATTGGCATAACTTGTTTTCCCTACAAAATTAAACAATTGAAAGATCTTCCTGCAAAGAGTGGTGAATTTTGCCACATCGCATTAGGATCGCTCGTCCTGTGCTTGTGTTGCAGTAGTACTCATGTTTTGTTAATGTCTCTATCACCTGAAATAACCACTGTTGTGAGACAAATTGTTAGCATGTAATTATCCCTCATTTTGTAACAATAGCTTGGCATGCTGTTGTATGTATGCTAATATCGTGTGTGGGGATGTGAATGTGTGCTACAGGTCAAAACTGTCTGCTGATAGTGCTGCTCTATGGGAGCGCTGCTTCACACATGCCCTTCAGCTACTGAGACATGAGATTCTTCCTCTCAGCAGAATTGTGCAGCTCTTCACTCCACTTCTAGCGCCCTACAATGCCTCCTACATAGACAAGGTAGCAAATCTATACACTCATCCCGTCAAAAATGTGTGTTCTTCTTGAGTAATGCCATCTCTACTGTTATCGACCGTAAATAAGTGCAAATTAAAGAAAGCTCAAAAGTAGTGACATTAGGAGATTCAGGTCAGGGTTACATGCTCAACTCGCAATGAGCGCGTTTACATGCTCTTAATAATCCGATTTTTAGTTTTGAAAACAGAATTCTCAGCACATACAAACCCTTAATCTGAAATCAGACCCTTTTTATAGTCTGACCATGCATCTGAACATAGAGTGTAGAGCTGTTCTAAATACGGCTAACAGAATCAACCATGGTTGCCAGGTTGGCATATTCTACGCATTTGTTAATTATTCTTAATCATTTTTTTTTGTTCGACCTCTAAAATCTGTAAACTCTAATGAGGGGAAAAAACATTTTATGGTCAAGTGGCCACACTCACACTTGGTCAGCTGTTTGTTTGTTTTTGAGCCACATTGCATGTTTTGGCCTTGTTTCAATAGACCTGGTTTCTTGATTCTCTCTCAGCATCTGATAATCTCGAATTTACATTATGGTTGCAAATTATAAATTTGGTTATATCCTGATATGTAATATGATATAGACTCATATAAACCCGGAGTCCCATTAACTGGTTATCTATTATCTATTAACTGGTTAACTATTATCTCAAAGTTTGTGTCATTTCAAACGTTGTTTTGAGAATAATTGATTCGTTAGTCCTAATTATGTTATGTAAAGCATGTATTTATTTATATATACATACAGGTGCAATACTTAAGATATTCTTTACATTATCTATAGTTTATGTCTCTGATTGTGTTGTACTTTGTTGTTCTTGATCATCTTGATTGTGCTGTACTGTGAATACTGCTACTGGCTGCTAAATTTCCTAAATTTCAAAGTACCTTTATTTACGCACGCGTGCGCACACACACACACACACACACACACACACACACACACACACACAC
>JAUZST010000114.1:0-12355 GCA_034779995.1 Parotocinclus haroldoi | reverse complement strand
GTGTGTGTGTGTGTGTGTGTGTGTGTGTGTGTGTGTGTGTGTGTGTGTGTGTGTGTGTGTGTGTGTGTGTATAAGCTGTATTTAAGTAATTATGAGTAATGCTGTTTGTATTCATGTATGTGTGTGTTTTCTGTTAGTGCTGTGTCACTTGTACATGACTATGGATTCGTATGTGAGTGTGAGGACGCACAATAAAGTGACAGCGCAGGAGCTGCTGGATGCAGTGGCTGATAGATTTGAATGTGCAGGCGATGACCTGGTGCTGGTGGCCATCACCTACTCTAGAGGTACATGTCTAATACAGCAATGTTTCTGTTTGTGTAATTGATTTTCAGCTAATAACACAGAATGATACAGGCATCAAAGATTCAAGTACTTTTTATAATAAAAAGTAATAAGAGTAATAAGAGTTTTATATATAACTTTTATTTAGAAATATATCTTGTATATACATTTTACAGAGTGCAAACAAACAAACTGGCTTTTCATTCAGGCCTTGTTAAAAATGCGTGGGCATAATGGGAATTGTAGTGATGCATTATTACTCTTGACTTTATATTTTTCAGTTTTTAATTTCTGTTGGGGGGCACTTGGATTGAATTCTACAAAGCATGGTGCACTTACTGTCTATGTAATTGAGCTGTACTTCACAGCAGCTGTAAATAATTTATTCTGCCTAGAGAATCGTTAGGTGTGGAGTCTCAATGGTCACTTACATAATTGTGTTATTTAGTCCACACGTATGTTTCTGCTATATCGCCCACTGTACGTTTGCCTGTGTTGCCATGTTGACATATTAGACTTGCCTGCCCTCTGCTGGCAAAATTGTGTTACTCTTTTCTCCTCCACCAAATAATCTCCATCCCTGCAGAGAAGGTGTTGATCCAGCGCGAGCAGTGTGTATACTCAGACTCTTCCATAGCTGTCAGTAGACTGTGTGTGTGCAGGAAAGACCTGACTGACATCATGGTAAGAGACTATTGCTGTGAAGTACCTACTGTAACCATCACTCAGGCAGTTCATCTCAGTAACTGTCACGCCTGCTGTTCATATGATGGCAGAGCCCTGTTGTGGATAACACACAACTGCAGCACTCCATGGTTCGAATGCTGAGTATGAATACATGGGACATAGCCATCGCTCTGACTAACTGTGATTGGAGTCTTTTCAGCAATCTGCATGAGGTGGGTCTGTTAAAAACGCACACACATTGTGTGTTTGTCATTCACAATATGTCAGAATGACATTTTACTATGAAGTGATGCACAGTACGATTCTCTGCCGCACTCCATGCTAAATGAGGAACTCGGCAGTGCGTGATATAGAGTGGGAGTGATGAGTACTGTGAGGAAAAGTCATAGTTGTGAAGATAATGTGACGATAATCATGTTTGCTTTTTACTTCTTGTTTTCATTCATGTTTGGTTTTTACTATATGTACTGCTTAAAAAATAAAAGTATGGCCACTCTCTTGTAGGTGCACTCCCTTTAGGCTAGTAGCTGAATTGTAATTGAGATAATATACAAAGTACTTTCTGTAGCTAGCATTTTTATTCTTTTATGTCCATGGCACACTCATGTATGGTAATGTGTTGTGCAAAGCGACGCTTCTTCAGGTGTATTCAAAATCACCTTGCGCTGTTAAGCTTTTCAGTTTTTCCTAACTTGGTGAAAACATTATTCGGTTACAATTTCACATACCTCTTTTCAAACACACAGCCCAACACCCAGCAAAATATTGCATAGCTACAACCTTTTAGGTCAAATGATGATTGGGAAAATGCTGGAAGTATGTTCTGAGTATGACCATGATTGCCAATCACTACCAGCCAAAGTCCTTTTATTTTCTGCAGGGAGCCTCAAACTCAACATACTCAGTGTTTGTTCTTTACATGACGTGTTAAATTAGTGGAGTTGAAGCATTTTAATGTGCTTCCCCTACGAGGTATCTTTTCATTGCATGTGTTGCATGATGCAAACTTTATATCACTCTCACAGACCGTGTATAAGTTCCACACGGCAGACATGTTTGTTTATGATTTGCTGTCGTGCCCCCGCGCAGTGTAAAGGAAAGGGGGCGGGGACACAACACTGCGCACACGGCCACTGCGGGCTGCAAAGTATAGGTGAACGGTTTTTTCGATCTGCATACACCGATCACATACTTTGTCACGGAAATAGTCCGTCAATGATCGGTAGTCGATCGATCGGAGCACCGCTACTTCTTATCTAAACAAACATCCTTCAGGTCACTCCTATCAGTGTTTACATTTACACGCAAGAAACTCTGCTTCCAGATGAAAGCCTTTATGCTTCATATTTTTAAAGATTGTAAAATAGTTAGCAGGATGACTATTCTGTCAATTATTTAGGCAAATGAGCAATTAAGCTAATGAACAATAATGTGTAAGAACATGGCTTTGACATTATGCTAACTCTATCCCCTTTTTAAATTGTATCTTTGGAGTAGTATGTTGTGCTGATTTTGCTACACTTTTAGACTATTGAAATTCTTCCTATAGTGACATCACATGGTCTGTATTAGGTATATTTAATGATTATTTCTTTGCATACAGCAAGAGCTGGTTTATTTCACACTGAGCCGGGATTCTTCCTCAGACCACACGGTGGCGCTAGAGTTGCTGCTTCAGCGCTGCAATGAAGTGCAGCAGTGGGTTATGACTGAAGTACTGTTGTGCCCTGAACTCTGCAAGCGTGTGCAGCTCTTAAAGAAATTCATAAAGGTTGCAGCCCAGTGAGTAATGTTAAGCTATGTTGAATGCTTCAGTGAATTAAAGTTGCATTTTCTGGAAATGCTATTTATTATTACTTATAGTTGTAAAGCACAGAGAAACCTGAACTCGTTCTTCGCCATCATAATGGGTCTGAATACAGCAGCCGTTAGCCGACTGAGCCAAACGTGGGAGGTAAGGAATCTCACAAGGATTCTCCTTATAAATATTTTATTAATAATTTATTTATCTATATAAATCTATATTCTCTCCTTTCAGAAAGTTCCTGGAAAGTTTAAAAAGCTCTTCTCTGAACTTGAGAGCTTGACAGTAAGTAGTGTTTTTACACAGTCATTTCCCATTTCACATCTTCACAAAGAGAAAGTTGCAGAAGAAATTATAGACTCATGAGCAATTACGTCTAGCAGTTGCATGTATTAGTATCGAAAATAGAAGCAGTTGAGGATTGGTGTTGGTATACTCAAGCTCAAGGAAGCAAAAAAAACTAACAGTCTTGTTTTTCAGGACCCATCCTTCAACCACAAAGCCTACAGAGATGCCTTCAAGAAAATGAAAACTCCGAAAATTCCTTTTCTACCTCTGCTTCTGAAAGGTGCGTCTAACCACGATACACTAATTTACTTTCTAGTGTTTGAATTATGAAACCTGCTCATCATGTGAGTTTTGGTATTGTTTGAGTTATTGTCTTTTCTCTGCTAGATATCACATTTATACATGAAGGGAACAAAACCTTTCTTGATAATCTGGTCAACTTTAAAAAGATGGTGAGTTACTAAGAAATGTTATGTCATATGATGTTGTACTCTAACATTCAGTGTTTAAACAGATATTATACTGGTATGCTTCTCTAAACTAAAATCCACCTTCCAGCACATGATGGCAGACATGGTACGGATTATTAAGGAATGTCAGACAGACCACATAGGTAAGCATTTCTACTGTGACTTCAAAGTACACTACGTGGCCAAAAGTATGTGGACATTGGAATATGGCATCCATGTGTTCTTGTTTTAACATTTCATTCCGAGAGTCGCCAGACTTTTCTACTTTTCTGGACAGATTTTGGAGCAGGACTGCAGATTTGCCTCCATTCACCCACACATGCATTGTTAGAATAGTCTGTCTGTCAGTATGGTAAACTCACAGCCAATGGTTATTATATTACACCGGTAGTTATCATATTAGCCTTATGCGCATAAATCCCTGTTTTGAAACTGTGTGAAAACATGCTTTTGCAAGCATCCCTTCCTCTTGCTTTGTGGGCATTTATCACACAATAAAGTATTTTCCCAACCTGCAAAGACGACAGTGTTGGGTCATTAAGCAAATCCTTAACCCCCAAATGCTTGGCTTGGTGAAAGTAACCGAACACAACATCATTTATGCTGCCAGGGTTCATCAGTGTAAATTGATTGTTTGATTTCGTGACTTTCTTGGTCATTGGTGAGGCTAAACTAGCCAAACCCACCAATTTAAAGTAGTGTACATACGCTATTTATTGTATGTCATGATATGCAAATTTTCAGCGGACTCTCAAAACTATGCAAATTATTGTGTGCTTCCATAAATATTGCAAAACCGTACACAAAGATCATTACTTAGCTTATCATTATAGTTGGCCTAGATGCTGGATGTAAAGTATATTTTTCTTTTCTATTCCAAAGGAAATATGCTGAGCCAGAAGGAGATTCCTGAGATCCGAGCCTACATTAACTATCTGCATATTATTGACAATCAGCAAACTCTGTTTGAGCTCTCACACAGACTGGAGACAAAAGTTTAAGCCCCTTTGGCTGTCTCTCAAAATTACTGATGAAAGAAACCTGAATGCTTAATTTCTTCTTATATGGTACTATGAAGGAGTTAAAGAAATGGAGCCTTACACATTGCACAGAGTAGAGGGTGACAGAACTGAAGAGCTGAGGATATTCAAATGCATAATAAAGGTAAAAGCTGAGACTGAAGACTTTTCCACTAGCCTTGAGAGTATGTTAGGTATGAGTGTTTAAAACAAAAACCCGAATCAACAGGATGGTTTAACAGGTTAATTTAATAAAGTGCATATTCATATGCATTATTCTAGGAATCTGACGTGCTGTTCATCTTTAGACAATCAGATACAGTCTTTACTGTAGCTAGAATATCCGAGTCAAAGCAATAGTTCTAAAACATTTACCCAGTACCACTGTATGGTTAATGGTATATGGATAATGGTTGTCTGGTAGATGTTCAATTTTACCACAAGGACATGAACATGTCAGCACAGTGTTATCAAATAAGATTCAAAAGTAAATCTATAATAATGGTTATGATGCATCATTACAAACAGTAGCTCCATACAATGTATGAACTTGAGTAAGCTTACTGTTCCTATTAAGCTTAGCATTTGCTTTTTAGTCACAATAACAGGAAGGCTGGTTCATTCAGGTAAGGTAAGATATTGACCCCGATTGGAAGATTAAAGTTGCAGCTGTGTGTTGTCCATTACATGCCATTGGTCTGTATGATTTGGCATTGCCACTGATTGACCAGTAATTGTAAATGTGTACACACTGTAAATAGGCTAAACTGTTAAACTGTGTGAATGAAGCAGCACATTCGTTATTTCTATAAAACATTTGTTGGTGATGTACTGTAATGTTTCTTATCGGTATGTTCCTTCCGAAAGCAACTGCATTAAAATGAATACATTACTATTAACTCTGCTTTCCATCTGTTAGAGAATCAGGCTTTAAATGTACTTTAATATGTGATTTTATACTTTCTGCACAGGAGGCACAAGCATGACCATGTACTCTTCAGAAAGCATTAGCCCATAGTAACATCCTGTAACCTCACCATGCACCTCATCATCCGTGTTGCAAGCTCAGCCCAGGGTTCGAACCCAGATTGTCAAAAACTGATGTTTCCAGCGTCGGGTTTTCTGGTCATAAAAATGATGCTTTACATCTGTAAATGCCATCAAGGTTTCTCCATTAGTCAGCCACCAGTGTTTGGTTTTATGTACCTTTTTATGTACAACAGGAACTAACTCTACACAGGGTGGCAGTCCCTCTCAGGAGTCACAATCACACTGGATTCAAGGGAGGAGACCGGTGCAGACATAGGAAGAACATGCAAACTCCCCACAGGAGGATTAAAACGGGGAACTCTAAGTAGTTTTCCTTCCTCTGTCACATTAGGGCTGCTAAGTTAGAGCTGTGGGCTAATACGGTTATAAAGGTGCTTTGATGTAAGTGCCACCATCCTCCAATTTGAAAAGAAATAAGCCAGAGTCTCTCAAATCCTACACTGGTAGTTGCATGATGTTTCTCACTAACTTTGATCTGGGTGCTAGAAGACTTATGGTGAGTAGCCATGATCAAAAACGTTTTCATCACAAGGTGATTTATGGTGAGTAGCCATGATCAAAAACGTTTTCATCACAAGGTGATCTCTGCTGGTAAAGTTATGGAGATTTGCATCCAAAGAGGACCGAAATGATCAGAGCAGCACTGGGTGATACTGTCTGTACAGTGGAGGAAGTATATATACATATACCAACGTGTATTACTGTAAAGCTGCTTTGAGACAATGCTACAATGTAAAAGGCGCTATATAAATAAAATTGAATTGAATTGAATTGAATTGAAGAGTTCTGGCTCCTACAGACCAGTTAGACGCTCCTAATCAACTTGTTACCTGCATTAAAGACAGCTGTCTTAAATTGTCACCTGTCCACAGACTCAATTAATCAGTCAGGCTGTAACCTCTACAACATTGGACAAAACCAAAAATCTTTCTAAGGATGTCAGGGACAAGATCATAGACCTGCACAAGGCTGGAATGGGAAGCAAAATCATAAGCTCGGTGAGAAGGAGACGGTTGTTGGTGCCATTGTAAGAAAATGGAAGAAATACAAAATGACTATCAATCGACCTTGATCTGGGGCTCCACGCAAAATCTCATCTCATGGGGGACCCTTGATCATGAGGAAGGTGAGAAATCAACCTAAAACTACATGGGGGAACTTGTTAATGATCTTAAGGCAGCTGGGACCACATTCACCAAGAAAACACATTACAACACATTACGGCATAATGGATTAAAATCCTACAGTGTTCGCAAGGTCCGACTGCTCAAGAAGGCCTGTCTGAAGATTGCCAATGAACAGCTGGATGACAACACTCTGAGAGTGATTGGGGAAGGTGCTGTGGTCAGATGGGACAGAAATGTAGTTTTCTGGCTTTAATTCAACTCGCCGTGTTTAAAGGAAGAAAAATGCTGACTAAAGAACACTACATTATGTTTTAGGAGTGTTTATCTGGAAAGAGCACAGGACTACTTCACCACATTTATGGGAGAATGGATAGAGCCATGTACCATAAAATCCTAAGTGACAACTTCCTTCCCTCCACCAGGACATTAAAAATGGATCATGGCTAGGTCTTCCAGCATGACAATCCAAAAACATACAGCCAAGGCAACAAAGGAGTGGCTCAAAATTAAGCACATTAAGGTCATGTAGTGGCTTAGCCAGTCTCCAGACCTTAATCTCATAGAAAACTTATGGAGGAATCTGAAGGTCCGTGTTGCCAAGCAACAGCCTCAACATCTTAATGATTTAGAGATGATCTGCAAAGAAGAGTGGACCAAAATTCCTCCTGACATATGCAAACCTCATCATCAACTACAATAAAAACATCTGACTGCTGTGCTTGCCAACAAGGGCTTTGCCACCAAGTATTGTTTGCTTGCTAGAGGGATCAAATACTTATTTCTCTCTGCAAAATGCAAATAAATTTATATATTTTATGCAATGTGATTTTCTCTATTTTCTTTTCGATATTCTCTCCCTGTTAAAATAAACCCAGTCTTAAATTTACAGACTTTTCATATCTTTGTAAATGGGCAAAGTTAGAAAATCATCAAGGGATCAAATAATTATTTCCTCCACTGTATGTTACTTTGGGCAAAAGGACAGAAAATTAGAAAGGGTCACAGCAACACGTGGAAATCATGAAATTACCCCAAGATCTTATGTAAATTTAATCTAGTCCTGATCACTGCAAAGCTAACCAATACCACCCCCAAAATTACACACAGCTCACGTATAAGACTGTAACTAAGGGCATCTGCTAAATGATGTGAAGGTAATCGTATGCTCACTGGCTTTTGGATTATGAAAGTCTGCTGTTGGTCTTACCAAAATAAACTTATTTGAATGGTTAGATAAATAAATCCTTTCCTGTCTGCTTACTCTGTGAGTGACACACCAGGCCAGTGGGAAGAAAAGGCAGATTCCATTGTGGGAGGTAAAAAGCATTGTATAAGGCAGCTTGCTTACTGTTTGTGTCAGCTGGAGCAAGAGCTTAAATGGCTGAACAGATGCTGTGACAGAACTCCCTGCTGTGCCATTACTGCCTGCTGTGAGCACGCTGCGTCTCGCACAGAGAAGAGGCACTGCGGTACGGCCTACTCAAAGCTATCATTTCCTCACTGCTCTCACTGATCTATCATTTCCCTGTCCTTTCAACGCAGCCCTGACACGCTTGGCAACTGTGGGAAGATTGCACAAACAATCCCCAACACACACTAACGAATCCACTAAATAACATTGGCTCTGGTACTTTATGGCGTTCTAACGTAGTTCTTCCTCAACATCTATGTACTGGCCATGGTCGTGTACTCTTTGTTCAGCACCTGTGTTAATGTAGCCAATGTTTTTTGCATGTTAAAATATTCTGCCTCCTCATCAGAGAACATGGAGTAATTCTGTCAAAAGGTATCCCTGACTGTCTTTTTAAGCAGAGGATGAGACGGAGGATAAAAGTAGATTTTATTGCCTTCCAACAAATGAGAAACAAAAATTAACTTTAAATATAAATAAATTACTACAGAAAGTAACAGAATTTCAGACCTAACACCACACAAGTCTGTTCACTTCATGGTCCTCTTTTACAGAAATCAACCAACCTGCCCCTCAAACATCGCACTTACACAGGTAAAAACAGGATATAAACAAAACTGGCATCACAAATCATACAAATGGACTGCAATATTAAGAGAAAATAAACCCTTTTGATAAAGGAAAGCTAAGTACACACGACAACACAACACTGAAATAACTCAAATCAGATCACAAATAAAATGTGTAAAATAAAATCCTAAAAAACTGCTTCCTTAACTGCGGTCAGGCCATCAGACACTCATTTTTTTGGTCTGGCTATCAGACGTGATAGAGCAATCAGCTCTGATAGACGCAAATACAACTGTGGTAAGCCAAAGCGATCAAAACGGTTGAGGAAAGAAAGTTTTTCTGTTACTTTGATTCTTTTTACAGAATGGCTATGCCTTTACTACTTTAAAATAACTGATTAAAATGTGTGCTTCATTTTCTTTTACTTGTAACATGATTTAGTCTTTCTGTTTTAATTCCACTCTGAACTAAGTCATTATCAGTATTGCATATTAAGTGCGATACTTAATAAACAGCTGCCATTTCAGAATTTCCCATAATTCCTAACTAAACTGACCACCATCTTATTCAGCTTGGTAATTCTAGCCAACACACCAACTATCTTATTTTAATTCCACTCTGAACTTTAAGTCATTAAGTCAGTATTGCATATTCAAGCCACTATGGCTGCCATTTCAAAATGAATATGCAATACTGACTTAATAACTTAAAGTTTAGAGGAGAATTAAAAAAGAAAGAGGAAATCATCTTAAACATTAAAAATAATGTTTCTTTTATTCAGCAAGACTTTTCAGGGGTTCAAATGCAAGCATGATAAATGTTGTATACCACTGCCAGGGTGTTTATACAGGGGTAGGTCAGTTTGCTCCAGTGAGAGAGTCTTCATGGCTGGAGAAATGTACACTCCACCCTATGGAAGACGCTATATACTATAAACAATCTGAGCTTTTTAACTGCAGGTCACCATGTGTACAAGCTTAAATGCTACATCATGAGTGTAACTGTTTGCCTATTTCTGTGTTGGAAGCAGCATGTTTAACATTACCTTCAGCCATAGGTCCATCTCTGTAAGAGTGCTGTGGATCTCAGAGAGGAGCAGGTTCATTTACTTACACTCCTGCACACTGAGCAGAATAAAGGTGCTGCGCTCAGCTGTCCTAGTCACCAGCTCTGCCATGCTGTACAACTTCTCCAACTGGGGTTAGAACATGATTAGGTAACAATGAACAGTGTAACAGTCCCTTAAGCATATCATAAATTATGTCTAATCTATATAGTTATCTTCACCGTCTAATTCTGCCTATCAGTCAACACCATTCATCCACTGTTGGTAATTAAATGATATAGTGTATCCCTGTTATCAGGTAAAAACCCTGGCGGTGAATTAACACTGAATTCATCGTGGGGCGGTCAGGAGTGCCACATCAGTTTTTATGACAGAATACAGTGAAGAGACGGAACCTCATTCTCATAACTCGCGTCATAAAACATTTATGTAATACCATAAACCACCGCGAGATGTCACCAAACATAACCACCCAACAATCTGGTCAAGCTAAAAAATTTTTTTGAATTTGCATAGGAAATGCCAGTTTCCAGATCAAAGGTTTTTAGGTGTAATGTAAAATGTGTATGTAAAAAATATACTGACATTGTAGCTAGTTTAAAGATTAAGCACTGTTAAGACAATAAAATGCCTTTTGTTCATAGTTTTTACTTATAAGTATTTAATTAGAGTAGATTTACTACTGTAAATTAGTAAGATGTGCTAATGTATCACAATTTAGTCAAGTCAATACTGATACTAGTCCTACTACAAATAAATGAACTTGTAAGCAAAGTAATAGCTAAATTAGCAGTCAACCACACAGTCAATTTAATTGCAGTCACTGCCTATATGTATTCATGCATTCATTATCTTCTGCTTAATCCACACAGGGTCACAGGCCAGCCGGTGCCCACCCAGTCACTGTGGGCGCAAGGGCAGAAACAGCCCTAGATGGGGCCAATCCATAGTAGGGCACACACACACATATACAGTCACACACTAAGGGCCACTTTTACAGACACCAATTAACCTAACACGCATGTTTTTGTACTGTGGGAGGAAACCCACGCAGACCTGGGGAGGACCCAGGCCGTTCCACCCTGGGATTGAATGCAGGACCTTCCTGCTGTGAGGCAGCGGTGCTACCCACTGAGCCACTGTGCTGGCAGATTTATTGTGCTACAAATAATTTTTCTTTACTTAAACAATATATCATTCAGAACAGTAAAAAATAGGAAAAATCTAAATAACTTAATAAATACAATCAGGTGACTGAATTTATCATCTTGGGATTGAGATGTTCCAGTAGGTATGATTCTGCTATCCCAGTCATCAGTGATGTGAACACCATACATGATCTCCCTAACCTGATAGCACAGGTTACCTCACAGCACCTTAACCATTTTTTTAAAAAGCTATTAAATCACATTAAAATGTGGGAACCATTCAATATGACAGACATCATTTCTATCTCGATGGTCAATTACATAAAAACTAGATAAACTTAATTTTGTGATTTGCCATTCCCATTCTTTCACAATATGTCATGATTTGATTACTGGTATCGTAAGCCGTTGTGATGTGGGTGTCTCGAGGAGAGAGGTGTGTGTGTGAGGGTGTGCTTCAGAACTGATGACAGAAGCTGGAAGTTCACACTCATTTGTATCTGTATTGTTTTGCAAATTGCTTCCTTCATCAAGCCTAATTGCAGTGATCACTTATGGAGCGGTGCGAGATGTCACACGCACTCTGTGTAATTACGTTTAGCATGATGCTTCATTGGCCGCCTAATGAATCCCCCTGTATGTGCATGTACAGGTTAGTGTTTTGTTAACATAATGAAGGACATTCGTTTTTAGAGGGGAGGGGGGAGTGTGTTGGCAGCGTAATTGTTTGTGGCCAGTGTGATGCAAAGAAAAGAGAGAGATTCATGATGAGGTCTTGGATAGAGAGAAAGTCCTTGTTTTTACTCAGGTGTGAACAAATTACACCCTTGGTGAGGAATAAGCTGTGGGTGGTTAAAGAATAATTACTCTTCTTTTACTTGTCTTAGGTTGTCAAAATAACAATCCAGGTAAGTCAGAGTGTTTGTAGATGAACACTATTAGTCTGATTATCAGATTTTACAGTAGTTACGTGGTCATGTAAACATAGAGTTACAGAACAATTTATAAAGAACACTACAGTAATACTGGATAGGACCTCCACTTGCTCTCGAAACAGCCTCAATTCTTCAAGGCATGATTGCAGTGAATGCAATTCCCGCACAATGACCAGGAGCACCATGATCCAGTGCCAGGGAAGAGCACTGAAGAACATTGAAGTCCCTGACATGTTAAAACCAGTTTGAGATCACCATTGTTTTGTGACCTGGTACATTATCATGCTGGAAACAGCCATTGGAACATGAGAAAATTGTCACCACAATGGGATGCTTATAGTGTAGTAACATACGAACCGGATTCCAAAAATGTTGGGACACTAACAAAATTGTAAATAAAAACTGAATGCAATGATGTGGAGGTGCCAACATCTAATATTTTATTCAGAATAAAACACAAATCACAGATCAAAAGTTTAAACTGAGAGAATGTAT
>JAUZST010000112.1:55267-66356 GCA_034779995.1 Parotocinclus haroldoi | reverse complement strand
TCTCTCTCTCTCTCTCTCTCTCTCTCTCTCTCTCTCTCTCTCTCTCTCTCTCTCTCTCTCTCTCACACACACACAAACACTCACTCATACACTCACTCTAGCATTGTGGGGACCTTCTTTATTCTATTAATATTTTCCATATAACCTATCCACTTTACCACTGAACAGAATAACCACCACGTCAAAGAAAGCAAAGCGTCTTTTCTACACTTTTCCTTGGAATCATTGAAGTGCTATTCATATCCAAAAACACACAAAAGAAACACAGCATGAATTTCTTAAATGTTTCTGTTGTTTCTACACATCTTATCTCAGTAAACTTTTAGACACTGCTAGAAGTAAAACTTTTCGCTCATGTCTTAAGTAATCCTACTGTTACGCTTAGACGTATACTTCTGTACAACAATAAGCACAGTTTTATTCACATAATCAGTCCGTCCTCCACTCCTGAATGAAAAGTTCAATTCTATTTTACAAAAAGCTGCCAAGAAAGAATTAGCTTTTTCCGAGGAGCCGCGACTGGCACCATCTCAGTTTACTTTCTTCGCCCTATGTAGTACACTATGTTGGACAGTAAATCACAGAACCTTGCTCCAACCAATAATTTATATTCACTCATTTCTATTTAGGAATAATTTAACGCATAATGGGTGTTAATTGAAATGTCTTTTGAGACACAGCTAACGGCCTCTTCTCAAGCATCAGAGTGAACTGGCCAAATTAGGACATTTCAGTGCTTGGACCTTTTCTGTACTTCAGCTATTCTGGTATTCACTCTGACAGCCTTATTCTGCTGTTTCATACATTTCTCTGCATTTTTGTAAAGTATCTTACACCAAATTATTGCACACCTTTATGCTTTTTGTGGCAGACAACATTGTGCGGCAACGCAACTGAAATTCAAGCGACTCAAAATGAACCGCTGAGAGGAGATTGCGTGAAAGATCCCTTTATGGCAGAATTTGTGCAAAAAAGGTCTTCTGGGTGACTTACCAAGATGAAAGGATTGGCTGGTCAAAAGAATACAGCCAATGGACACTAGAACAACTGAAAGGTGTTCCTTGATCAAACGACTCTTTACTTGATGTTTGGCACCATCCCGTCATGTTCCTGCGAGGTGCGAGAATAATTGATATCTGCACTGTGGACCCCACTGTGAAGCACGAGGGAGGTATGGTAAAGTTGTTATGGTGTTTTGCTGTTCATACTGGTAAATATGCAAATAAAACTGAAGCCACACCAGCAGGACAACCTCAGCATTTTGAGGAACTGCAGGTGAGCACCTATCTGGACAGTTGTTTCTTTTCCAACAAGATAAGGACTATACACGCCTCAAGGTTGTGTTAAATGAACTTACAAATAGAAGATAGAAGGAGTTCTGGGACAGATAACCTTGCCCTGATATCTGTAAGAGTTGATATGGGATTAATTGGATTGAAGGCCAAGGCAGCCATCTTGTGCCCAGAAGTTATGGGAAATCTTTTCGGACAGTTGGAGAACCGTCCCAAGTGTCCGAGTGTACGCAATGCTGTCAGAAACGCAAAAATGGGGCCATTGTAATTTGGACTACTTGAACAACTTTCTTGGTCAAAATATTTAATGTTTTGTTCTTTTGGTGCCTCAAGTCTTTTTGTTTCTGTAAGGTGAAGTACATAAATATTAGAATAATGACTGTATTTAAAGCAGGTGCATCAGAATGGGAAAGAAAGGAGATTTGTGTGACTCTGACCATCCCATGGCAGTTGATGCTAGATTGATTAGTCTGAGATTTTTAGAAACTGCTGATCTACTGGGATTTTCCACACAGAGCCTTTTCTATGTTTTACAGGGAATGTTCCAAATATCAAGTGAGGAGCTGTTCAGCTAAAAACAGGTAAATTAGGCTGTTATTTGCATAGATTCACCAAAACCATTCAAGAGAAATCTGGAAACATGTTGCTTGGCCTGATGAGTCTTGATTTCTGTTGTGACATACAGATAACAGGGTCTTAATTTGTACAAGCATGCTGATGGTGCTGTACTGGTGCGAGGGATATTTTGGGTCCTTAATACTTATTTAGCATCGTTTGAACACCACAGCCGACAAAAAAAAACCACAGTAGGGCTATTCCACGTTTAAAAAACACAGTTATAAAACCTGTATTGCTTATTTGAATTTAAAAAACAAAAATATCCACCAGAGGATATCAGCTAAACATATCAGCTATTATTAAAATATATACATAGATTCATAGATTATTATATTAATAAATTATTTAAAGGCTATTAATGACAAGGACATTAGTAGTAAGTAACTTGTATATCATAACACTCATTCAAAGGCACCCAACACTTCTTACATTCTCATAACTTTGTTTTACTGACGTGCTAGAGTAACGTGTTGTGTGGCTTATACTGGTCACAATGGATAAACTTTGTAACGCAGTGAACATGAAGTAAAACAGTATAGCTCACTAGCTTTGCTGCCTGACTGGCTGCCTTATATACTGAGCTAAGTTATTGCCTTAATCATCTTAATTATGATTTGCGGATTGATGCACAGCAAAAAGGTCCCGAGTTCAGTCCCAGGGTGGAGCGGCCTGGGCTCCCCATGGTCTGCATGGGTTGACTCTGGGTACTCCGGTTTCCTCCCACAATCCAAAGACATGCATGTTAGGCTAATTAGTGTCTCTAAAAGTGGCACTGAGTGTGTGTGTGTGTGTGTGTGTGTGTGTGTGCGCGCGTGTGCGCGTGTGTGTGGCCCAAGATGGATTGGCGCCTATAGGGTTGTTCCTTCCCTTGCGCCCTTGGCCCACGACCCCGTGTGATTAAGTGAGAGATAACGAATAAATGACGAATTATTGTATTCTAAAAATAAAACCTCTCGTGATTTCCAGTGCTGGCCAGAGAAACTGTCAAAAACGTGTTTTTATTCCATCTGCTGTTCACCATAGGAACTACATGAGCGTTTAGGCAGCCCAGTTTGCAAAACATCAGTTGCCTTCTGCCTTTTGACAACTTGTAGATGCAACAATGGTCCTGAACGTACCATGCACGTGTCAGTATAAATGAATTTCTAAAAAGGGTAGAGTTACCTTGATGATATTAGTATGTATAAATAAAATCAAATTAGATTAAATGGTACTTATGGGGTTCCACAAGGATTGATAAAGTGTCTAAATTGTTACAATTATATTGCTCTGGGAAAAAGCCTGACTTCTGACTACAGTGGTACAAGGAACTGAAAGTCTACAATTAGTAGTTAGTAGTCTTAAAGACATTAACATTTTAAAATTGAACCAAAGTTCAGAAAAGTTTCTAAAGGGCATGTTGGAATAGGAAGGGACTGTCCCCAAACTGTTCCTACAAAGTTTGGAGCATCACCAACGATCTTTCACTTAAAGTAAGGGGCTGCACCAAACTCCTCAAAACCAAACCCCACACCATAATCCTCCCTCCAACAAGCTTTATACTTAGCACAATGGAGTCAGACAAGTACCGTTCTCAGATTGCCACACAGAAAAGTGTGGCACTCTTGTCCAGTTTGATATGCTGCTGTTTACCCCTTGTACGTTTCACTTGGTACTTGGAATTCTTTCACAAATGTTTGTAGAAGCAGTCTGCATGTTAAAGTACTTATTATTTTATACACCTGTGGCTGTGGAAATGATTGGAACACCAGAATTGAATGATTTGGATGGGTAAGTGAATATAGCAATATAGTGCACATTTTGATTGTCATGCCTAAAAATGTAAGGCCTATTATTGTTTCCTTTTTCTCCTGTGTGTATACATTTTGGAAAACAGAAACAAACATGCAATGTGTATTAAATTGATGACTTGATTTGAATCTCTCTAGCATTAATGTCTAGTCTCACAGTGGACGACAGAGTGACATAGTGGAGAAGGTCAGGAGTTAAATCCATAGAACTGCCTGAACCAGTGAGGTCCTTTAGCAAGACTATTAGGCCACAGCTGTTCGGACTGTACAGTCTGGATAAGTGTCTGTAAAATGACTGAAATAAACACAAGTTTAAATGTTTATGTTACAAGATCGTCCTTATTCACAACATGTTTGATTTCTTTATAGTTTATTTTGAACTCACCATTTGAAATTACAGTATTTGATATGTGACACTTTATTCCACTTGTAAAAAACAAACAAGACCAATAGTGGAATGTGAATAAATACAAAAAGCATATACAGAACTCAAAACTACAGGAATGGTCAATCAATGGTGACAGGGTTAAAACACCAACATCAGGTTTAACAACACAAAGTGGTCTCAATTTTCAATCTGGCACCTATTGGGTATACCATCTGAAAAAGTAAACTGGTTCCTCTACCTCGCTTTCTACTGTAAGTATGAATGCAGCTGTCGCTAGCACATTTTGCCATATCGAGACAGAATTCACATTAACAGTGCATTTAAAGACTACACTTAGCGTCTGAAAAACTGTCCCTTAAACTTAGCTTTTGAATTTGTATGAACATACATGCATATTTTTTTACAAAGGAAAAATCATGCTGTGTTCCTGACACCACATCCAGCAGAGCTGCACTCACCATTTACCCAAATTCAGCTGCTTTATGTGCATTAAGCTGTACAACTTTTTACAAAACTCTGAACTGAAAAGACACTTAGTCGACTTCCTCCATGCGGGATGCATCGTCATCACCTTCCAAGGGGGGCATGTCCTCAACGGGTGCAGAGCTGGGTTCTTCAGTTGACAGGTCATCCTCATCAATGCCTAAAACAGAAGGAAAACAGACTTCACTTTTGCTGGACCAGTGCTATTTTTGTCTTTAAGAAACCAACTTTCCCTGGCACCTGAACAAGTGTATTTGACACGTGCAGTATTCTTACCCAGGCCCAGCTTGATCATCCTGTAGATACGGTTTGAGTGGGTCTGAGGATCGTCAAGGGTGAAGCCAGAGGAGAGCAGTGCTGTTTCAAACAGCAAAATGACCAGATCCTTCACAGACTTGTCATTCTTGTCTACCTCCGCTTTCTGTCGTAGTGTTTCAATAATCGGGTGGTCGGGGTTGATCTCTAGATGCTTCTTGGCAGCCATGTAGCCCATGGTGGAGTTGTCCCTTAGTGCCTGGGCTTTCATGATCCGTTCCATGTTGGCGGTCCAGCCGTATGTGCTTGTCACAATGCAGCAGGGCGAGGCAACCAGTCGGTTGGACACAGTAACCTACAAGGGAGTAAAGATTATGTTGCAATAAAGCTGAAAAGTGAAAGATTAAGTAATCCAGACCCTCGCTCTTGCTTGCTACCCTCGATCTGTGTCTATTTAGTTAGTTATATATTTAGTTTAATGCCACGTCAAAACCTTAGTTATGCACATGGAAGTAAAGGTATACTGTACTTAAGATATTTGCATGTTAAAAATTCAAGTTAAAATAAGTGTACCATGTATAACAAATACTATCCATTTTTTTTATTTTCTTAATGGAATTTTAGCTGACCCTATAATGCAATCAGTTATGGGCTGTATGTGAAATGGCCCCATATTCACCAAACCTGACAATCAGTCAGACAAAATACTGACACCACCTGGTTTAGGAAGTCCTTGCATCAAATTAATATCAACTTGAATGGCAGGACCTGGGATTTCCCAGCAAAACACTACCAATTTTAAGAGTAATTTCACTGATCACTGTATACTTTGGTCACAGTTACAGGACACGCACGCGACATCACAACTTGTGCATGCTTTTTTGTGTTCAAAAAGTATTGCTAACACTGTGGCACATCTGTGTCAGAGGCAGCATACAAGAAATTGTTACTGAATTCATAAAAAATAAAATGTATTCTGGTGAAGTATTTTTCAGACTCAGTTATGTAGCGTTATTTGAACAATTCCTCCTCACCTTCTCAACCTTCTTCTCCAGGATGTCCTTCATGATTTTGCACAGGTTTTCAAACTGTGCCTTCTTTTCCTCTTGCTTCTTCTTTTCATCCTCATCCTCAGGGAGCTCCAAACCCTCTTTGGTCACGGACACCAGGTTTTTCCCCTCAAATTCTTTCAGCTGCTGTACACAGTACTCATCAATGGGCTCGATCATGTAGATGACCTCCAGCCCAGCTTTGCGTAATCGTTCCACAAAAGCAGAGTTGGCTACCTGGTCTTTGGTCTCACCTGCAGACATTTAATTATTTAAAAAGGTTAATGACACACATTCCTGGCCCAAACTAAATGTAGAAAGCATTACTGAATTGTCACTCGGGTGGAGCAGGAGCAATTTGCCATTATGTCCTCACCAGTAATGTAGTAAATGTGCTTCTGTGTGTCCTTCATGCGTGTCACGTAATCTTTAAGGGACACCATCTCATCTCCAGAAGCAGATGTGTAGTAGCGTAGCAGCTCTGAGAGTTTTTTCCTGTTTTGGGAGTCCTCATGGATACCAAGCTGTTGAATGTGGAGGAAACACATACCTGGTCAAATTTATTTACCAAGCTACCCAGAGTTTTAGACAACAAATTACAATCTGTCACATTCATGAACCTTTATCTGATGATAGTTGTCATAAATAATTGTGATTAACGATTTCATTATCTGTCCTTGAACACAACTAGTAAACCCTAAAGTGACTGAAAAACCATCTTGCTTACTAGCCATGTTTGATTAGTAGCCAATACTGATTTCTGTCAGACACACAATCCTTCTACCTGCATACACAGCTAACAAATACACCAACATTACTTAGTGCTGTGCTCTAAACATGTTACAGCACCAAATTAGAAGTACAAACGCCCTTTTCAGTTTTTGTTAACTCATTGATTTTTTTTTTTTTTTTCAAACCAAGTTGCCTTAACCCAGTACACCCAAATCACATTCTGCTTGTTTTGGGAAATTCCTCTAGTCCTACACAATTGTGATAACTTCAGTTAATTGCAATTGGCTTAAGTAATCGCAATTAAATGATTATGTAATAAGTGTGACAGCCCTAAAGATAGTTGGGGAACAGAAGAGCAGTAAGTAGCTTTGGACAGGCGGACAGGCTCAGAATGAAAGCCAGGAGCAGATGGCCAGGGGATTACATGCAAAGAGTGGAACAGCCTTCTACCTTCATGCTTTATTGAGGGGCTCAAGTTTTTTTCTAATGAAAGAAACCTATGATTTAAGGAACAAATGTGTCGTTGATCTAGAGGAAGTGTGTTCTATTGTTACAGTACACTGTAGCACTATGACCTAGGAAAACTGCAGACAATCAATAATGTTCCTTTTGGAGAGTGGTGGCTACCATCTATCAATAGCCAATGCAAGACAGGTCTTTCCAAGGATCCCCTTTTATCTATATTTAGGACTTCCGGGGAACATTATGGTTTATATCATACTTAGGAAGAAATATCCAAACTTTTAAAGGGTTCCTGAATGTTCAAGCACCATTCAAGTTACCTTGATATTCTTCGAGAACTGCTCGTAAAACTTCTTGTAGTTGTCCTTGTCCTCAGCAAGCTCAGTGAAGAGCTCAAGGCACTTCTTAACTAGATTCTTTCTGATAACTTTCAGGATTTTGCTCTGCTGTAGCATTTCTCTGGAGATGTTCAGGGGAAGATCCTCAGAATCCACCACACCCCTAATGAAGTCTGAACGAGAACAAGTAGTAATCAGAGATTGCATGGTGGTTATGTGTTTGCTTTTGTTTTTTTTGATATCCATTTTTGCTTTCCAAAATGTCACTGTACTTACTGAGATACTCTGGAATGAGTTCGTCACAGTTATCCATAATAAAGACTCTACGCACATAGAGCTTAATGTTATTCTTCTTTTTCTTGTTCTCAAACAGGTCAAAAGGAGCTCTGCGAGGTACAAACAGCAGCGCTCTGAACTCCAGCTGCCCTTCCACTGAGAAATGCTGTTGAAGGAAATATGTTTAACATCCATGTTCTGCTGTTAGGAAACAATAATGACCTGAATAAGGACCCATTATGCAGACTCACTTTAACAGCAAGGTGATCCTCCCAATCGTTTGTCAGGCTCTTGTAGAACTCGCCGTACTCTTCATTGGTGATGTCATCAGGGTTGCGGGTCCACAGAGGCTTGGTTTTATTGAGCTCTTCCTGATCAATGTACTTCTCCTTGATTTTCTTCTTCTTCTTCTTGTCTTTGCTCTTGTCCTGGTCCTCATCATCCGAACCAACATCTTCAATCTCTGGCTTATCTTCATCTTTATCTCCTTCCTCTTCATTTTTCTCTTTTTCTTCCTCAGCCTCATCATCACTAACCTCCTTATCACGCTCTTTTTCCACCTGTGCAAACAGAAACCAATCCAAAGTTGCTGAATAAAAAATCTGGCAACAACATGAAGACACAGCATTAAGTATATCAAATATGATAGTTTTCTTACATAGAGTGTGATTGGATATCCAATAAACTGTGAGTGCTTCTTCACAATTTCCTTAATGCGTCTCTCCTCAATGTATTCAGTCTGATCCTCCTTTAAATGTAGAACCACTTTTGTTCCCCGCTTGATTGGTTCAGCTAAAGAAACAAATGCAATACTGAACTTTAAGCAAATGACGACTACATATAAACATGCATCAATGCCATTATATACTGGAAATACAGTAGTCTTCTTCTCTTTCATCTTGAATAAACGTGATGGCAATAGATACTTACAGTTATCCACCTTTACTGTGAATGAACCTCCAGCAGATGACTCCCAAGCATACTGCTCATCATCGTTGTGTTTGGTGATGACTGTGACTTTCTCGGCTACCAAGTAGGCTGAGTAGAAACCCACACCAAACTGGCCAATCATAGAGATGTCAGCTCCAGCCTGCAGAGCCTCCATAAATGCTTTGGTTCCTGACTTGGCAATGGTACCCAAGTTATTGATGAGATCAGCCTTGGTCATGCCAATTCCAGTATCGATTATGGTGAGGGTGCGCTCTTCTTTGTTGGGAATAATTTCAATATTTAGGTCTTTTCCAGAGTCCAGCTTGCTTGGGTCAGTCAGGCTTTCATAGCGGATTTTGTCCAATGCCTGATTGTTTGTTTTAAAAAAAAAAAAATATGACAATTAATGGCAGACAAATATACTCATGTGCACAAAATGTATAGGTAAAACCTAATCCTGCAAAATACTGGGCTTTTAATGGTCCTTTCAACAAATTATTAATTGAAAAACTATCAACTACAAAAATGCATTCCTGAGACCTGTGCCACCATTTCTACATCACTGCTTGTTACAGCAGCGAACAAATCTCCAAACATATCTTTCGATTTTTTATTTTGTTTTGTAGAATTGTTTTTAAGTAGTTGTTAGATAATAAGGCTACATATTTACAATATGCAAATAAACAAAGAAATTTTGCTCCACAGTGGAAAATATCATACAGGGGTTTCTGTCAGAAACCATACAACCGGCCTAATTTTTTAAATTTTTGGCCTATTTAGTGCCCAGGAGTGTACATTTGCATTTCCCAATCTTTATGTCACTACTATGCTAGTATACTATTCCATGTATTCTATTTGTGGTGCTGCATGTGATTTACTACTTACATCTGAGGAGTTAGAGATGAGTTCCCTGAGGAATATCTCTTTGTTTGAGTAGAAAGTGTTGATAATCAGAGACATCAACTGGGCAATTTCTGCCTGAAAGGCAAAAGTCTCTGTCTCCTCCTCCATTGGCTGGTCATGTGCTTCAGGCATCTATAAACACAAGGACAATGTCAGGACTAAAGCAAAGTTCAAATTCATCTCATCGTATTTCCTGCATGTAAAATTCATTTTTCAGTCTTTAGTTAAACATAAGCCAGTAAACCAGTACACTATAAATGAACTCAATGCCAGTATCTACAGTAAAAAAACAACATATTAAGAAGCTCAAATGCTTTGATAGTTATTGCTTTAAGCATTCGAATGTGGTGTAAAAGTAATTGCCTGCAATACTATGAGATTAAATTCAGTAACCTAATGTTACAAAGAACGTATCTGTACTTTCAATTTTTAAAGATTGATCAACTTACACTTTTACTCCACTACTTTGTTACTACAAAGTTAAAAACTACTATAAGATGTTTGGCAGAATACAAGCAAACAGGTTTGGTGAGTATCTGATCATAAATTGCAAATTAGATCAATGGCTGGTAAGAATATTAATACGCAATCGTCCTTTCAAAAGCCGTGGATAAAGTTTGATTTCCATTCAAGTTCAAACATGTCTGATGGTAGTGATGAAATGAGCAGTATTCAATTTGATACAACTGATTATATGATGCAAGCAGAAATAGATCATGCCATCTACTCTCAACAAAAATGCTAGTGGCAATGAACACCTGTGGCCATCTTCGCAAGAACAATTTGGAGGACTGAAGACAAAGCCTGATTAAATGACATCCAGTCTAGGGCTGTTCTTGTCCTGAGCCTATTATTTAATAATGGCTTTCCATGCAACCCAAGCAAGGAATGAATGAATGAATAATAATTGGTAGTAAATGTATTGTCTTATGCTTACCTAAAGATATATGAAAACACTTTCATTTTAAAACACACTGAGGTGAGGTATGAATAATAAAGTAAAACCGCAATATTAATGTTATTTATCAGAATTAACATCAGGCCTGTTCAGATAACATTTCTGATTATGAAAAACCTTTTTAAATGTACAGTAGGTTTATCTTTAAGGCAGTTTACAGGTTTTAAAGAATAAACTTCTTACCCCCCCCCAATTTCTGACTGCTTGTTTAACAGCATTTACTTGCACTTTTACTTTCAATACTTAAGTACATTTAAGTAATGTAATAATTACTACAAAATTATTACATTAATACTTCGGTACAGTAAATAGCAGATACTTTAAGACTTTTACTTCAACTACTATTCTACTTTTGACCTCTACTTAACGCTAAGTAATTTTCTGGGAAGATATTTATACTTTTGCTTAAGCGCACCTTTCAGGTACTTTATCTGCTTAATCCTGGACAGCGTCGCAGGAAAACCGGTTCCTAATCGGCTACTCTAGATAGGGATCGAATAAAATCGTAAGCTAGCTATACTTTAGATATCACTGGTTAGATTCTCCCATCCGAATAGACAATATTCTGGAAAAGTCTTCAACATCATGTCTGCAAAGTGCACTGGTGCGCATGCG